>JAYJMI010046443.1:0-12033 GCA_036873855.1 Sarsia tubulosa
CTTACATACCAAGTTTGGTTGTATTATCTTATTTAGTTCAAGAGATATTGCAATTTTAGTATTAACCAATCAGATTGCAGCTAAATAAATAATAAAATTAGGGAGTGTTTTACATACCAAATTTACATACTAAATTTTGTTTCGTAACGTTCTTTAGTTCAAAAATGATTGCATTTTTAGTATTGTCGAAAGATCTCAACTTTTTTATGTGTTTAAAACGAAGAAAATTTAGGAAAGAATTCGTTTGAAGATTTTTAAAAGGAAAAGTACTTGGAAATTATTTTTGAGATTTTGGTAGCATGTGAAGAATTAAATTCCTCAAAAATATCTGAAAACAGTATAAAAGACTTTTGAGCCGTTTTGCCAGGAAAAATTATCAAACTTTTTCTGGTTAAAAAGTTTGAAGTATGAAGAATCGGATTAGATAAAGACTCTATCAATATAAGCAAAATATTAAATTTCGGAACTCGGAATAATCGGGAAATCATACTGACTTCATAAAAAATAATAAAAAGAACACGAAACGATAAAACTAATAACCTTACGCTATCGCGAAGGTTAAAAAAAATAAAAAGAACACGAAACGTTGAAACTAATAACCTTACGCTATCGCGAAATAACTCAATCAATTGTTTTGGTTAAAATATTTAAAGCTGGCCGTTAGGATTTTGTATCTCATGATTAAGTCAGAGGGTTAAAGGTACATTACAGATTATTTTAGTAAAATGTAAATGATTCAAAACTTGCAAGAAGCTAACTTTATTCTTGTTTAGTATAAGTGCAGATTAATTTCGCATAAATTTAATACACCTATTTACCGTAAGGAATCCGCCATTTTGAATTTTTTTTATTATTTAATTTATATGCAAAACAAATGACAAATTTGGATTCCTCGTCGAAAAAAAAGACTAGGTGCAACTTTATTTAGGGGAGTAAAAAGAGACTGGTAACTATTAAGGGGGGTAAAAAAAATTCTTATAAGAGATTTGACCGTAGTTTTGTGAAAATTAGAACTCTGCAATTTATGCTCTGGTTGTCTAAAATTAATAAACATTTATGAGTAGACATATTTTTTCACGAGGATTCCAAATACCGCATTCATTTTTTCTGAAATTTAAGTTTGAAAATCCATAATGGCGGATGCTTACAGTAAATAGGTGTATTTACTAAAAGGTAAAACAATACAATTAAACAAGGAAAACAAACAATGCAATATGACATACCTTTATGCTAAAATTATTTCGAAATTTATTGACCATAATTGCTAATTTGCTTCAGATTACATACAGCATCTCATCTGGAGCATCTGGTCTTTTTGATTTGCATTTCAACTTCAATCTCTAAAAAAAGTAATAAAAAATTGAAAGTACAATGCGTTTTCAGAAATACATCAAATTAAAATAGAATATAACTTAAAAAGAAATACTTCAACTTATGAAATATATTCAGTATCAGCATCCACAATAAAGAAAAAACTCTTTGCATTTCTTGGTCCTAAAATCTGAAATATTATAACAATGGAAACAAGAAATGCTTCTTCCCTCAAACATTTTATCAAATCCTAGATCCCTACATAGATTGTCCTTATATACTCTGTGCCACATAAGATCAAGGGGTAGAGTATATATATGGGCACTAATAGTTTATCTCACTTTTTAACAGAATATACTACTGTACATAATCCTAGGCTATTGTAGGCTCCTAGGCTAATGTAAACATTGTTTATTTGTAAACTGTCTGTTATATTGTGACGTGTGACTTTATATTTAAAATCTTTTTCTTGTAGATGCACTGAATAAAAAGAGAGTCTCGGAAAGATCGGGTACCCAATATTGGGGTCTAATTTGGCTACCTAATTGCGTTCCTTACTTTTAAACAAATCGAGCTGAAATTTTGCATGAAGTTAGAACAAGCAAACAAACAAAGAAAAGACACAAAATCATATCTTGAACCAACCCCTACATTTTTGACAATGTCGTCAAATGTATCAAAATTTTGCAAGTTGTTATGAAATACCATATGTCACTCAAAATCTATATTCTCACGTTAAACGATATTTTAATTATGTTTGAAGTTTCAAAAATATTAAGATTACACGCCTTTTCAGATTTTGCAAAAAGATAATATTTTTATAAAAATTCGGAGCCTTTAATCCTATGGATTCTAAATTTTGTAGTGCACTTATTCACATTGCAAGCATGCGCTTTCTGTTACATAAATTTTGACATGTCAGCATACTTGCATCTTTTCATGATGTCATTAGATCATTAACAACCTTGCAATGCTTGGCGCCATTATAGATTAAAAATTTAAAACTAAAAAACAATTCTAATAGCTTTCTATTAGTTTTCACAAACTTTATAAACAGAACTCAAATCGCATCTATACAACTTGAGAAATTTGATTTTGTACTATCATGGCATTTTAAGACAAATTCCTAAATTGTTTTAGTAAACTCTATGACATTATTAAAGGTACTTATGCGCTTAAAAATTTCAAAATTTGGGGTGGTTCCTTATACCCCCTATACTATTTTTATTGAGTAAATTAAAATATTAGCAAATATAAGCATCTTGACAAGTACATTTATAAGCTTCAGAATGAGGTACTTAGCACATTGTTTCCTTGTTACTTCTAAAAAAAATTACAAATAAGATATTTATTTTTGAAAATTACGTGCATAAGTACCTTTAAACTATAGCAATTTCAGCAAAATTCAAATTGATTTTTGGATGTAGTATAGGTTGTTTTAGCACAGCGCAAAATTTCAGATTGGTCGGGTAAAAATTAAGGTACTCAATTTCAGTAGGTAGATAATATTAAAGAAAAATTTGGGTACCAAATGTTTTTTAAGACACCCTAATAAAAACTTTTATTTTATTTTGGTTAATAAAAACAAGACTTAATCTACTAGCACTATTTTTTTAATTTTAATAATATTAATTCGCTTATAGGTGATTATAGGCGCTATTTTCTCCGCCTTTCCTCGAAAAAATATCTTGGGATCGAGGTTAGATTGTATGAAAAACGGTTTAGATATTGACGATTTTGATGCATTTTTGATGTGTGATGAAACTAAAGGATTGATTATATAATTTATTCTTGCTGTGCTAAAAATGTTTTATCGTAGATGGTTTCTCTAATACCATACTTGAAAAAATATTAGTTTATTGTAAAAAATTCTACATTAAGATCCCTGCCAAGAATGAAAATGTTCAACCTTGTTCCCAGAATAACTTTTCGCAAGAGAGGAA
This sequence comes from Sarsia tubulosa, assembly GCA_036873855.1. NCBI lineage: Eukaryota > Metazoa > Cnidaria > Hydrozoa > Anthoathecata > Corynidae > Sarsia > Sarsia tubulosa. The sequence goes on from JAYJMI010046443.1 coordinate 3,255, forward strand.
GTAATAATTTTTCGATCTTCTCTTAGCGACTATTTATTCTGGGAACGAGGCTGGAAAATGTTCTATGTAACCTTTTAAAAACCAGCTAGAGGTAAAGAAAAAGCAGCCAACGATGCATTTCTTCAAAATAAGTGTTCTTCTTTCAAATCACAAATTCATAGGAGGCTTTAGTAGCTAACTGTTCTAGAACAGATTATTTTCAAAGGAAGCGAAAATATAAAATGCATGCTCTTTGATAGCAAGGAGCTCTCACTTTAAAGCTCCTTGTTCAAAGGTAGCAATATTTCGCCTACATACAGTTGTTGTTTCAAAAGAGCTCCATATTTTGACAGTTTCTCACTAAAATAGGTGTTCTAAAGACTATAACATTTCAAAGCAGCAATTTATTTAGCTCTTAGAACACCTAGTATTCCAAGGAAGGTATAAAATTTTCTAGAACACATCCTTTTTCATAGGAACCTCTTTTATAGAACACCTAGTATTTGGTTGGTTTCGGAAACATGCTAGAACACAAAGGTTTTCAAAGGATTGATAGTACTTAGAAAACCTTTTTCTTAGAACACCTCTGTTGACTGCTTTTTGAGATATTACATTTATTTAAAAAAAAGCTACAGATATTACATTTATTTCTATAGTAACTCTTTATTTAAAATAAAGCAAATCCAACGTTGATAACTTTTATTAAGTTAGTTTGATTTGATTCTGAGTATTGGTTGAAATAAAAGATTTACTATGCCTCTGATATAGTATCTCTTTGTTTAAATCAAAATCATTGGATTTGTATGAATCAAAGAATTAAATGTATTCTTTAAATACTCACAGAACAAGATATAAACAAGAACCAACTACATTGATTAAAGATTTACGACTTTGTCATTGGGTGATAGTTGTCATTGCACATGTCACGTGGTACGATTACAAACCAAACATAGTTGGACTTGTCTTGGTCAAACAACTTTAATTACCAAATTTCATTGTCATTTGATTACGTGAACGGTTGCTATAGACGAATTAAAATAGTCACGTGATCTCTTTAATGCCACTTGGTACAATTGCCAACCAAATATATTTGGATTTGTCTTGGTCAAACAACTTTAATTAACAAGTTTCATTGTCATTTGATTATGTGAACGGTTGTTATAGACAAATTAAAATAGTCACGTGATCTCTTTAATGTCACGTGGTACGGTCACTAATTAAATATATTTGGACTTGTCTTTGTTGACTTATTATACTTGTAAAATTTCAAGATCATTTTATGTAAGGAACCATATTAATTTAAGTAATAAGTTTCAATAGCGGTACCGTTTAAAAAACGACTTATTGACAGAGAGATAGACAGACAGAAAAAAAAACGGAGCTCATATTAATAAGATATACCTACTAAGGTAAATCTTAATAAAAGTATTATTCCTGATATAAATATTAATTGAAGACTTTAGTAAAAAGGGCTATTTGATAAAAGTACTCTAAGCAGTAAGGTGTTTCCTAAAGACTATTTTTAAAATCTGGAGTATGTTTAAAAGAAAACTCAAGAAGGAGAACCTTAAACCAGTCAGTGGTTGATAATTTTACCAAAAAAATGTGTTTTAGTGTTATTAGGAATATTATTAGGATTAATTTTAGAAGCTCTAGTGTTGTAATTGTGTACATATCATGTCGATAAAGTGAATTGAATTTTAAAAGTATTATGCAATAAGTTTTCCTCGACTCTGCGTTTTAGTACATAGGGAGTTTTAGAATTTAAAAGTCACTTATTGGTAATAAAACGTGGTAAATATTCTGAAGCTTAGAAATAAGCTCACAACAGTACTTTGAAACCGAGTTCCATACAATCATGGTCAAAAAATTTTACACAAATAGGTAATTTCAGCGATAATCGCCTTTTCAGAAAGATTTTTAATAGCTAATTTCTGAGGTTTTTCGCCTTTAATTGTAAAGTTGAGAACTCCCTGGTGGAGACTGGTCACTAGGTACCTGTCCCAAGTGGTTACGGTTTTTTTCACTTGATTCCTAGATTCCTTAAGTTATACTTGCCAATTGTCTGAGCCAATCGTTTCATTCTTATTAATGAATAAATCGATATAAAACGCTTATGGTGAAAATGAAAAAGCGTAGAAATAAGAAAAAAGTCTACGCAATTTATGACCATGATTGTACATAATATATGTAGGCAATATTATATGTAAGGTAAAGAAAAACTAAGTTTTTTTAGAACTTAAAGTTTCATGCTGTTACTTGGACAACAATATTCAGCTAATTAAACTATTAAAACTTAAAATTACAATGTTGAGAACTAAGTGCAATTCAATATTATATACTTGCAATTTGTTTGTCACTGTCACTTTCTTTGCAAACTACACATGGAAAATGGCTGATTTTTTACCCGATGCCTTTGTTTGATATAGATCTTTCGACTTAGTCAATAAAAATAAGGGTAAAAAAAAACCTCCTAATCTTGAAATTACGTGCAAAGTGCTGTTCTCTGTACAGGGCATCCATACTACAATATTAATTTGACTATAAAAACTGACCATAAAAACAAACTGACAAAATATAATAATACGCAAATAGAAAAACTTTATGTTGATATCTTGAATAATTTTAATTTTTACAAAAAAATCTTTGTTCGAAAAATGTTGAAAACTAAAAAGGCAGTAAAAAGGCAGTTTTTAGCTATATCGCGCCCCGTCGTTTCCCCGTAAGCGAAGCAGCAGCAGTAACAGCAGCACAAAGACGGTTTTAAACATGTATCGCAAAGCTCCCCATGAATAAATTCCTAGAAAACACAAACAAGGAGTTAAATCCTTCAGCCATTTCATCAGTATGTGTTTTCTAGGAATTTATTCATGGAAGCGTCGATCACATACTTATGAAAAAAACAAAGTGAGTTTTTTCTTATAACAAAAAGCTAGAGCTGCAACTAATTTTAAAGACCTAACAATAAATAAAACAACATTAAAGAACATACGAAAGAAATTATTCATTTCCCATTTTAGGTTTATTAATTTTAGGTAACATTGACCATATATCCCTTATACCGGACAGTAAAATACCTTGATAGTAATGATTTTAAAAATACCTTATCTCACTTCTGCATTTTATCTACGATAAAATGTTTATTTAAAAGATCAAACAGGAACCATTTTATTTCATTCAATATTATTTATCCTTTTTTATATTGGGAAGCCTGTCGTGGCGGGGAATTACTATTTGGATGGTACTATTTCAATAGCTGAACCTAAACAATAAAGTTAACACCTCGACGCACGTCATATTATTACTGGGCGTTATAAAATCCGGCCGGACATTTTAAAGTCTACAATTTCCGCAGATAATATTACATACCTACTTTTACTTAGACATTCATACCAGATATTACGTTCATTTTATGTCCGATTGTTATGATAGTGAGGATATTATAACATTAAAAACTCCCATTCAAACTATTTTTATGTTTGGATCGTCTCTTAAAGGTACTCATCTGTTTTGGCCAAAAAAACTAATATTTATTGGAATTTTGTGAACTGAAAGATTTCTACTTCAGTAGTATCCTGTGAAAATTTGAGTAAAATTCTATGTGTAGTTTTTGAAATATTTGAATTTGAAATTCGCTAAACAAAAAAAACAAGAAGCAGATTGAGCTTTTTACAAAGTTTGGAGTTATTTTACTTTTAATCAGCTGAATCAAATGAGGCAATTTTTAGCAGATTTGATGACTTCCAACTGCTCTTTACAATACATAAATTTCAATATAGATTGCACAAAAATGATTTACGTGAGTAAATTTACCTTTAAAATAGAAAGTAGGGAGAAGCTGTTAAAGTGTGGAGCTCCACATATGAGTGCCGGATTACGAAAAAAAGAACCGCAAAGGCGATACGAAAGAAACATTTTATGTTTATGTCTGGATGTTTTGGAATAAAAAATCTAATAAAATGATTCTTAGAGTTGTTTATCGAGAATATCGTATTACAGATTATCCAAATATGCTCCAATGACCATAATATAAAAAATGTTCATCAAACACACTTACAGTTTTTAGCAATTGAAATTTACAAATGCCTACATAACCTTAATCCTGAGTTTCTATGGGAAATATTTGAAATAAACTGTACCGACCAAACAACCAGAGCTGGACAATAAACTTTGCTAGTCAAAGACAAAATCTATAGGTAATGGAACAAACTATGCAGCTTTCAGAGCAACCATGTTATGGAATTCATTGCCATAAAGCCTGTAATACCTTCCCACCCTGGCCCAATTTATAAACGAAATTAAGAAAATAAGTTTAAGCTGTTCTTGTATTGCATGTCGTTAAGTTGCCATTATTGAGTTATTTCTTTCAAAGTATTATAGTTTTACGTGTTTTTTGTATATTTTGCGTTTTGTTTATTTTTGTAAGATTGTTGTAATATAATATAGTATTAGTCTATATAGTATTAGTATATTAATATTAGTCACTGTAAATGTAGCTACCTTAATTCAACTTTAAGTAAAGATAAAATAAAGCTTTTATTATGCTATATCATATATGGTCTGAACAACATATGTTTACCCGAAGGTATATAAAGGCGTATTTTTTTTGAAGGTGTATAATTGAAGGTATAATATTTTTCAAATGCAAAAATAACAAAAATGAAAAATGTCGACCGGACATTAACTTTACAAGGCCTGGCAAGACGTTAACTTTATAAGGTCTGGCCGGACATTAATTCTAAAGACCAGATCTAAAATTATAATTTCTTCAAATATGTAGATTTGAGCACGTAGTTTAGTAATAAACAGAAATACAAGAAGCATATTCAGTAAGACAAAAGAGATGTAAGTTTTGTCTATAATCTATATATTCGGCTGTTAAATATTGCAGCCATCTTTTACTGAGAATATTTACATATTAATCCCAAACTTTTCCTAGGAATTTTTTTTGTGCTATCGATATTCTTACAATTTTTTTTTACATTTCATAGCTATCTATTAACCACATTTTTAAAAAAATTCTAGGACATTCTGATTGGTCTTCCTTTTTTAAAAGCCATCATTTGAAACCACCTATCAATTTGTCCACAAAATCAATGCAAATTTCAGAAAAATACTAATGTCTATAACTTTTGAACCAGTTATAACTATAATTTCAAAATTTTAATAATCGTTAATACCAATAATATCACTACACAAAATTTGCTGACGTCATCATTTTGTCACGTCACATGATGAGCCAAAATTTGATCGGAAAAAACAAATTTCATTCAAAACCCCTAAAAAAATATATTATTCTGCAACTATTTTTCTCCCAGAAACTTCAAACAGAACTAAAAAAGGTTTTATATAGCTAAAAAATTTTGAATTTGTTTGTTACATGGTTTTTTAACAAAAAATTCGAAAAAAATAGCTTTTTGATGACGTGAGCAAAAAAGTATTGATGTCAGCAAAAAAAATAATTTAAAAAATGTTCGTCATCCTATTGTTTATGTGTGTACGAAGTTTTATCGTTATAGCATTAACATAAAGCAAATAATAGAACATATAATAGCAATAATCCTCAGACCCCCCCCCTTGGCTCTCAGAGCCCAAATTAATCTGAACAATAATTTTATCTTTCAAACCAATCATGTTACCAAAACGCTACACACTTTATGCATTTTTAATGAGATATTAACAGTGTAATTTTATGAGATTTTGAATCACGCATAGTACAAAAAAACTAAACTATATGGCTCTCCTCCTTATTTTAAAGCTCCTTGAATTAACTTATTTTACAATTATTTTATTTCAAGTCATTAAGTTTTTCAAAAAAAGTTTCAAGTGTAATTTTTGTCTCTAGCTACAGGCAACAATATAAAGAAATCATAATATTTAATAGCAGAGTATCGAGGTAATCAAAACAAGTGACGTATTTGAGCAACTCGTGTATAGCTGTTCCTTTAATAGCCACACCCTATGATACTGAAACGATCGTAGCTAAGAGGAACATGACCTGTATCAATACACCTCTTTAGCGTAAGGTTTTTACACTCCATCTTTATTGTTATTACCCCCCTAGGGTGGGGTCCAGATCTCTACAGTTACTTATGCAATAAAGTCTTGTATTATCTGGAGTAATTATTTTCAATAAACAGATTATTTGTATTTTATATATCACTAGCTCCCCTTCCCCTTCGTGCAGAAATCTGGAATTACTGGATTCGAACTCCGGTTATTTTAATCGTGCGGTATTCGTTTAATTTGACATAAGTTACTTAAGTTGATATCGGATCATTAGATCAGTAGGAAGAGCAGGGCAGTACCGATGCTAAGGTCGTGGGTTCGAATCCCACTTGGTTCAAAATTCTACATATCTCTCTATATAGAATAAATATAACGTACTATACGGTGTGACCGGTGAAAATCTTCCCAGCACCGATAGTACGGGATTTGTGATATATCACTGGCTCCCCTTCCCCTTCGTGCAGAAATCTGGAATTACTGGAATTCGAACTCCGGTTGTGTTAATGGTGCGGTATTCGGTTAATGTGGCATAAGTAACTTAAGTTGATATCAGATCATTACCTTATGTATATCTCTCTCTATAGAATATATTAACAAGGGTATATTAGCAAAAAAACTGCAATTAAGAAAGAAACTTACTATGAGAGGTTTTAGTACCAAACTGGAGGGGTAAAAATCATAATTAAAAATGGTAGCTCTTACGCTAAAGAAGTGTATTGAATGCAATGTTACATGGAAAAGCTTATCGCGTCCATCATGATCTAGGGCTCTTTCTAGGAGGCGTTACGCTGTTTCCTCTATATATATAGCAGTGCAATTTTGATCATGGCATTTAACCTGGTATACAATATCTAGACTTGATTTAGTCGTTCTTTTACACGGAAAAGCCGATCGGAATGGAAAAAGCGGAGAACTTCTTCGCTTTTCAGATTTGCCATACGGGAATATAAAAGATGGACTATACATAGTCTATACAATATCGTGTTGATGTTTCACTTGGGTTTTATCTTTATTATTAAAACGAGATGACAGGTTTTGTGCGTTACATGTAATCTTAAGATCAAAGTTATCAGGAAGGGTATTTGTTACAGAACTTTTTAAACGTTTTACAATGTTCTTGCAATCACGACCTTCATATGGTAAAGTTAGCTGTATATGTGTAATATCGTCATTAGCTAAACTTTGGTTGCTATTATCCTTTTGACCATGATTTCTCCAACCTCGTTCCCAGAATAAGTTTTTGCAAGAGAGGAAGGCGAAGAAACTAAATACAGAGCGATCTTCTCTTAGCAAATATTCATTCTGGGAACGAGGTTGTGATTTCTCGCTTCTTTGATAGCAACCTCGTTCCCATACCTTTATGTCTCTTTTTCGATTTTTGTTAACAATGTTGACATTAAATATTCGTGAAAGAGACATAAAGGTCTGGGACAACCTCGTTCCCAGAATAAATATTCGCTAAGAGAAGAAGATCGCTCAGTATTTAGTTTTTCTTCGTCTGCCTTGCGAAAAATTATTCTGGGAACGAGGTTGGGTCTGGGAACGTGGTTGCATTAATAGCGTTTTTTAAAATGTGATAACCATTAATTTGACAGGAGATATTTTTTGAATGATTTAGCTCTATCTTCAATAGATCAGTTGTAGAACATACCTTAAGTGGATTAATTTTCGCGTGGACTAATTTTCGCGGACTCCAAATTTCAGGCTTTTCGCGCGGATCAATTTTCGCGGATGGACTGCTTTTTTACTGTTTTTTTACTGTTCAATAGGCTAATTTGGAAATAAATGGAGAAAAAAGCATATTTCGCGCGGACCAATTTTCGCGGAAAATTGCAAAAACCGCGAAATCCGCGAAAATTAATCCGCGCGAAAATTAATCCACTTAAGGTAGCTTAAATGCCGGTGTAAAACGAATCCCAATGAGTATAAATATCGTTATTAGTAGGTTTGCGATATACTGTAGTTCTTCTCACGTTCGTTCTTAATACTTTAACATCGATGAATGAGATACAGCGGCCGTACGCGGGCGCCTTATAGCAGGAACAGGGGCTTCTACGGTACACAAATTCATCGTTAACTTTAGCAATCTAGTTACGTCTGTCCCTCCTAAACTAATTCCAGTTTACTTGTTTATCAAATTTCCAAGAGAAATATTTAATGACTTGTTTATTGTTATCAAATATTTTTTATAAAAAAGATTATCCCCCCGTGTATAAGCCCACCATAATTGGTAACACAATTTCCCTTCTGTGTATAAATATAATGAATTGTTTGTTTATCGGTTTAAATTTTTTTTTTCCTAACAGTAACTCCATTCCATGTATAAGCCCCCCGTATATAATCCTTCCCATGTATAAGCCCATATGTACCGCATATAAAAAGTGCTTAAGAAACTGTATAAGCCCTGGCCTTATAGTCAGAGGTTTAACCATTATCGTGCGTATTTTTTCGAGTAAAATTATAAAGTGAGTTTTTCTTCGAGACAAACAAAATTCTTGGCGGGAAATATTTAGTGGAAATTTGCTTCACGTGCTTCTTGCCTTCTTCTTGTTGCTTTTTATTTTTACAATCTGACAATGACTTTGATTTGTTTTCTTCTTTAAATTTTTGAGTAGTGTAGTGTGTTATAGCTAGTGATTACTGAATCAGTACATATATATTTTATGTTTATTTTGAAAGCAAAGTCTGTTCAAATTATGGATAGCTAATGTTTATTTAAAGGTACAACTTCAGGCAAGATCATTTTTGTGAAACCTATATTGAAATTTAGTATTCTAAAAGAGTTGTTAGA
>JAYJMI010046554.1:0-12033 GCA_036873855.1 Sarsia tubulosa
GATTGAATATTTCAGTTATTGATATCTTTTCTTTCAAAAATTTATTGCCGGGGGTCCACTGGTAATTATCCCTTGTTAATTGTGATTTTCAACCCTCATTAAAAGTAAGCCACACTTTAGGTCCCTTGGGAAGATTTGCGCTATTTATTTGGAGAGATTATGTATGGTGGTCACATCACTGATGATTGGGATAGAAGGTTGTGTAAAACATATCTAGAAGAATATATGAAACCCGAAATGGTAAGTAGATTCAATTCGCTAACTTCGCCATTGTGTTTGATAGAGAACTTTCAAGGTAATGTTAAAAGTGGAAAGAACAAGGCACCGAAAACTTTTTCTTAGTCAATTTATAGAAAATGTTGATTAAAAAAGCACCAAAAAGTCTGACTAAGTGTATTAGTTTTTCAGCTAAGTGTTTTTCGCAGAAGCCAAGTTCTTTGTTCAATTTTAGCTGATTACTTGGTAGTATTGGTGTTATATGGACTATTTTTATCACAGTGTCATAAAACGGTAGTTGGTTTGGTGAAGTTTGCAAAAAAAGCCAAAAACCTCGATATCCACAGAAATATTCTGCGGGAAAATACATATTTCAAAATGCAATTTTCAAAATTTATAGAAACATTTTAAGAATTTTTAGTATTTTGTGTTTCTAATTTCAGCTTGATGGTGAATTATACTTAGCACCAGGTTTCGCTATCCCAACCAACATGGATTACAATGGATACCATGCATACCTAGATGAGATGTTACCCCCTGAAAGTCCAAATCTTTATGGTCTTCATCCGAATGCCGAAATTGGCTTCTTAACAGCTACTTCAGAAAATCTTTTCAAAACGATTTTAGAATTGCAGCCACGTGATTCAGGAGGTGCAGGAGGGGCGGGACAAACACGTGAAGAAAAAGTTAAACAGGTGAGTTTAAGTACATATTGAACCACGAAATTTCATTCTTTGAATTGAATATATAGATAGAAAGATCATCTCTGACTGTTCTGTTATCTGTTGATCTACTAATATTTTTGCATTTTTTTAAGGACTTGTGTTTAAACGAAAAAGATTTCTTTTCTGCAAAAAATCGACCAAAGATAAAAACAAGATCATTTATTTTTTAAGAGATTTTTTCCTTCATGCAAGTGTTGTTTTTGTTTTAAGGTTCTTGATGAGATATTAGAGAAGTTACCGGAAGAATTTAACATGATGGAGTTAATGGCTAAAGCGGAAGAACGTACACCGTATACTGTGGTCGCATTACAAGAAACTGATCGTATGAATGGATTAACAAATGAAATGAAACTCTCTTTGAGAGAGTTAGACCTTGGACTAAAGGTAGCTAATAATTCTTACTTGTTTTTAGGTCGTCTTGTGCAGTAGGTTTCACACTAGAAAAAAATGAACCTTGTTTTTTTAAAGTATCTTAAAATATATTTTTAATGTATATATTTTATGTGTTAGAAACGCCTCATAAAAGTACAATAAGTGTTGTATTTTTTTATTTTTATTTTTTTTTATTTTAAAAATAAAAATGTGTTAGAAACGCCTCATAAAAGTACAATAAGTGTTTAAGACAGTGATAGTTTTCGTCAAGTTATACCATGACTTGATCATAAATTTATTGTGGCATTTTTTTGTATGTCATAAATGTTACAGTTAATAAAAGTTGATTTTTCTAAATTTAAATTAAATTGTAAATTTATGTAGATAAATTGTATTATTACGGATTGATGAAAAGATTCAGTTCAATTTTTATTAAGTCAGCGACTTTAGTCGATGAGTTATTGGTTTAGGCAGATTTTTTTTATGATTTTTTATTATTCTTCTCGTATACGGAACACGGAATCGAACAATTTCCGGAACAATTTTCCGGAATTTTTATTTTTTTTTTCTGTTTTTCTATTGTTTCCTATGCTTTATTGTTCCTGTGATTTCTCTGTTTTTCATGCTTCTAGATTTTCATGCTTGTTTCATATTTCAACCTTCCTCTCTTTCCTCGCTGACTTCTCTGCCGCAAGCGGCTGAATTTTTAATTTTAATTTACACAAATTCTAATGTTTAACTGTCTCGTATAGGGTGAACTTACGATAACCAATGCAATGGAGGAGTTATCTAACGCTTTATATTTCGATGAAGTACCTGAATCATGGAATAAAAAAGCATATCCTTCAATGCAAAGCCTTGCTGCGTGGTTTGCAGACCTGTTGTTACGTATAAAAGAATTAGAAAATTGGACAAACGACTTTAATTTACCTAACGTTGTCTGGTTATCTGGTCTGTTTAATCCACAATCATTTATTACTGCTGTTATGCAATCTATGGCTCGTAAAAACGAATGGCCGCTTGATCGTATGACGTTGCAAATTGATGTAACAAAGAAAAATAAAGATGATTTTAATACTCCACCAAGAGAAGGCGCATACATACATGGCCTATTTATGGAGGGAGCTCGCTGGGATGTACAAACAGGAATGATAGCAGAATCTCGCTTAAAAGAATTAACGCCTTCTATGCCTGTGTTATTTGTCCGTGCTATTCCGGTCGATAAGCAAGATACAAAGAATTCTTACGAATGTCCAGTGTATAAAACAAGACAACGTGGTCCAACTTATGTCTGGAATTTCCACTTAAAAACTAAAGAAAACCCTGCAAGATGGGTTTTAGCAGGTGTGGCATTATTACTCAGTGCCTAATTTACTAAAAAACTTGCATTAACTAAATAATTTATTTATACATAGTGTTAATAAATCTAATTTCTCTGGAGTTATTTTTTTGTAAGATAAAATATATATTTAAAGTGAATCTACGGGTATAGTAAAAAAGTAGGTAGAAAATGTATATTATTTACGACTCCTCGCTGACGTTTCTATTTGCTACTCTATTATCAATATCCTTTAGACTATATACTCTACTCTATATATAAATCCGTAGATTCACTTAAAAACTTATTGATCTCAGATCATCAAAATTGGCTCCCGATACTTTAAAACAAATCAAATAAAGTTTCAAATCAATAATTTTTGGATTTTTTACAATAAGAACATAACTACTGCTGTATTATTACTTTTGAAATAGTTGTTCATCTTCGATTGTTTTTTTAAAAAAAAATTGACGTAATCCAATTGACGTTATTCGTTTCAGCATGTTGCAAGTGTAGTTATGTTGATCTGAGATTGATTAAGTTTAATTAATTTTTTCTGGATATGAGCAACAAATTAGTTTTTCATTTTATTGTTCCTTTTAGAGAGTGTTTATTTTTATAAAAACAAGTTAGTTTCTTTACTAAAATCACATTAAATTGTACATAGGAAATAAATTATATACATAGGATTTAATATATTTTGAATTCAGAAAAATGTTCGTAATTTGTCCCTTTTTACTCCCACTCGTCAGAAGGTAACTTTTGTTTTTCCTTTCTATGCATAATATCTTCGATATGTGATTAGTCATTATAAAAAAAATATCCAGCCTGAATATTCACTGATCCACTATATATTTACCTATACAGGATACAGAATAACAAAAATGAAGATATGATAATATATTTATTTTTTGATCCTCGGCTTTGCCGAAGGGATCCTATAAATTCAGCTCCGTTCGTTCTTCCGTCCGTCCGTCCGTAACACTCAGGTCTCAGGAACCGCTCATTAGTTTTTTGCTGATTTTTTGCATGAAGTTAAAACATAAATGTAGATAAGTGACGAAGCCAGATTTCTTTAGAAAACTCTTGTCATGGAAACAGGGTCAAAGCGTCAATTTTGGCCCAAAAAATATATCTCAAGATCCGATCATTGGATTTTTTTAATATTTTGAACAAAGTTAAAGGGTAATATATGTACAAAACTGACATTGGTGTCATATTACCGAAAACTTTTCTTCCTTTGAAATAGGGGTCAAAAGATCAAATTTTTACCGACGGTTTGTCCGTAACACCCAGATCTCAGGAACCGCTCATTAGTTTTTTCTGATTTTTTGCATGAAGTTAAAACATAAATGTAGATTAGTGATGTAGCCGGATGCTTTTAGAAAACTAAAGTTAAAAGGGTAAGAAATGTTCAAAACTGCCGTAGGTGTGATGTTGTCGTAGGGGTCAAAAGACCAAATGTTTCTCAAATTCTTAAAGAGTTCTTAAAAAAATTCTGGGGGTCCATTAGTAATTAATTTCTTGTTTATACTCTATTCAAAACAGAAAAACAAACATATTTTATTTACCCATTTTATTCACCACTATTATAAAATAGATATACCATAAAGGCAGTTTAATAAAAGTATGCGTTGCTGTATTTTTCATAATGTCTCATAATTTGTCAGTTTCGGTAACTAATCACACCATTTTGTCGTATTGTCCATATTTTTTATAATCATTATCACTAATCGTGAGCTTACAATGTTGTATTTCCATGACTTATCACAGAGTGGCCACAAGTCATGGAAACCATGGAATAGTCATGGAATTGTTTTCCATCTGGAATAAGTCATGGAATTCTTGATTTTTGTCCAAAAGTCATGGAGCTTTTAACAGAATTCTATTTTTTTCTCAGTTTATTTTTGTTATTCTTCTAGCAATGATTTTATTTAAAGGTTTATTCTTTTAAAACCCTGCCTGTAATCAATTATATTCTTTACTGCCTGCTTTGAGGATTTTAGCTAGAATAAAGTCACTGACACCTATCAAAACACAAAATAAAAGATCTCAATAAATCAGCAGGAGGCGTACAATTGAAAATTTTCTCCGTCAGTCAACCATGGTGGCTAACATTTTTTATGGCTCATTATTTGTATAATTGCCTCCAACTAATTGTGCACTAACTTAAAGATGCTTATGCATACTAAATTTCAGAATAAAGTATCCTATTTATAATTTTGTCAATAAAAAGTAGAAGTAACAAGAAAAAAATGTGCTAAATATCTTATTCTGGAACTTAGAAATAAACCCAGAGCAACACTTATAAATTGGTAATACAACATGTGCAAGCAACACTATGTACATGCATTTTTTAGTCTATGTACAAGATTTATTTTGTCAAAACAGCTATTTCTTTTGGAACTACACATAGAAACACCCTGAGTATCCTGTGTAAATTTGAGCAACTTTCTATATACAGTTTTTAAGATATTTGCATTTAAAGGAATCAAGAAGCACTTGAGCTTTTTTCACAAATTTTAGAATTACTTTACTTAAGATCTGCTCAATATCAGGAGGTGAAATTTACAAGCTTGATTTACTTCTAACTGCTTTTTCAACATACTTTCAGTAACAGGTTTAACAAAAATGAGTTTGCCTTTAGTTACTCTTTCATTTACTAATAATGAAGTGTCAGATTTCGGGAAAAAAAATTTAACTTCTTTTAAAAGTCATGGAAATTCTTTAAAAAGTCAGGGAAAAGTCATGGAAATTCATAAATGATTTTGTGTGGCCACTCTGTATCAATATCTTAAGGTTATAAAACACACAAACCCTCCACATCAAAACTTTTTTTCGTTTTTTCAAAGAACGAAGCATAAAATTAGTTTGTTTTATGAAAAATACTCCTGTCCCTGCCACCTAACCATCACAGGACCTCGTTTTCAGTTGTTTTATGATAAAATTTGGCTGTTAAAATAGAACTATTGTTTTTTTTCCAGTCGCCAATTTTTAAACTTTAGGTGAACATGATGCGAAATTTAGATGCGGCGGAATTGTGTATTTAACCGTATGTCTTTCATTGTCCATAAATAGTTTCAAGTTTTCGTAACTAAAATCGCAACAATTATTTCTCATATTACTGATAAATTTTAATCATTATAATTAAAGGTACGTTACCGCGAATGTTTTCAATAGCCTAATAGATAGATCATACTAACTTTATTAAAACCTGAAAATATCTTTCTACAATTCCTTTTTGTTCTCTAGTTGTGGCTCAACAAAATCCTATTTTACAACTGTAATTTAGAATATTTCATCGTTTTTCTTAATAATAATTTATATAGTATGCTCAAATATGATCAAATATAGGATTTGCGGTTCGTTCGATTCGATCTGTCATTAAGTTATACACTTAATAGGTCATTAAAAGGTGTGAAATGCATTTTAAAGAATTGATTGCCTAATAGCTATTTTTTGTCTAAAACTTGTGCCTTTTTAAGGGTCTATAACTTTGGATTTCCGAAATACAATAACATAAAACTAACTACACCTAGAAGTTTATTCTTTCATCTGTCTACAGTATGCAAGCCGTTACCAAGCCGCACCTTTAAGTGTGTTTAACATGAAGACGAAACAGTTTTTCTCGTTATCTTTTCAGTTGATTTTATTACAGTAAATCAAGAATTTTAAAACATGAAATTATTCACATGCCCCTGCTTATGAGAGACCAAAGAATTAAAATAACTTGAAAATATTATTTTCTGAGATTACTTATAGAATACTCTATTTTATAGTACTCAGTACAGTACTATACTAAACTATACTGTATTAATGTAGTTTAAAATTGATTAATAAATTTAGTCTCGACACAGTATGTCGGTTAAGAACTTGTGAAGACTAATAGGAAATAAGGCTGACACCAAGTTATCTGCTAAAAAATTTGAATAAGTCATATTCTTAGTAGTAGAGAGTAACCTCGTAGCATGCATAATTTGGAAAGGAGAACTATTTAGGTGTCAAAGCTTTGATTTTGATAGTGTAGTAATATTTTTGCTGATTCAACCCAAATCAAAATCAAATCGACTGAACTTGTACATGAGTTTGAACGGCAATACGCAGTTGTTTCTGTGAAAAATAATTAATCCCCAATGAGACTTTATGAAATTACATTTCAGTATTCCTGTAAAAAATACCAACTTTACTGGCTTCCATTTACACTTTAGCCACAATATATTGTATCTTTTGTTTTTTATAAAAAGTCATTATGCCAGATGTTTTTGGCACTGTGTTTAAAACTCCAATAAATTTCTTTAAAACTCTTTAACAAAGAGGGAGAAACTTCATGCAGAAACGACCAATAAATTTAAAACTTTAAATAATCAGAATAAAAGAGAAAGTTGGTCATCTGAACTTCCGTTAATTTGAATTCGGACAATTTGAAACATACTCTATTTATATCGTATACACAGATTTTTTTCTGCAGATAGTATGAAACCATTAAATCTAAGCAACTTCTTTCTTAATTTAGAAAGATAAAGTAACGTTACATATCACAAATATTTCTTTGCTTTTTACAAACTTTATTTTGCAGAGAATATTTCCCCACTTGAAAATAAAGTCACTTGTTTTTTTCACTTATTCAATAATCCGATCTGACAGAAACTCGCATTACATCATCTTCTTTTGTTTTGAATTCAATAGCCGTATTGTTCTTATCGTAAAGTTTTAGTACATGTTTAGTACAGTTTTAGTTTTGTATGGAAAATCGCAATCTGAAAAGAGGATACATTTCTACTATACTAATGACTGCTTTGATTCTAATAGATGATTTTCCTAATCAATAGAATTTATTGACACCCTACCTTAAACATTAATTATTGTTTTCTCGTGAAGAATTTATATTTATTCCAAAGAGGTTATGTTTAATTTAAGCATAAAAATAGGTAAAATAGTCCTATTTATCTTCATGATAAGTGAATCTACGGATATATGCGGTGTGTAACAAATGTTGTATTTAGTTACAAACGGTTAATATTATACCTAACAAGTTTGTTTGTTATTGTTTATTGTAAAAATTTTACTAATAGTTGAATATAAATATTATTAAAAAAAAATATATATTTATATAATATATTTAAATATATAAATATATTAAGTTTTTCTAAAAAGATTTCACCATTAGATATAAAATTTTACTGGCTTTCTGAAAATATAAGATTTGGTTATTTCTTTAAGGTAAATAAAGTTGGAGAAATAAGGTAAAATATACAGTGTGTCCCAGAAAAAAGTACAAACTTTATCGTTGTATAATTTTTTTTATTAGAAAAGTTTTTCTATAACGATTTAACCATTAGATAGATAATTTTACTGGCTTTCCAAATATATAAGATTTGGTTCTTTTGGGTAAATAAATTTGGAGATATAAGGGATAATATCTCGAAATTAGATCGTTAAAATTTTAAAGATCAATTACCGATTTCTTAATTGCTTAAAATGTTTTTGTTTCACTGCACGTTTCTTTTATGAGATTAATTGCACAAAAAAAAAAAAATTCTGGAAAAAAATTTTTTTAATATATTTATTGTTTATTTTTATTACACGTTGGAATTTCTTTTGTAAACCTTTTGTTTAAAGTATTAATCGATCTTTAAAATTTTTCGTCTAAAGTGAAGTGATTGAATTGAAGTTCGTAGGGTCGAATATACAGTTTATTGACAAATATAACATCTTTTTAGTCAATATTATAATGTTTACGCTTCTGGTTATTGGTATTTTAATTAAAGTTTGTGCCCGATATGGAATATTTATTGTTTATCATTCGAACGTTTATTTGATTAGTTAGTATTTTGCAAATGTTTAGATAATTATTCGATTGTCTATAATTTTTTTTATAATGTTGTTTATCGTTTTATTAATCAATCAAAGTTTCAAAAATCTCCAAAATTAAATAAACTATTTTGTTACGTGAAAATAATATATTAATACAAGAAAGCAACACAAAATATGATGGCATTTACAAATGCTGACACTGTGCTGATTGCATTTGCAAATTTCTGTTTACCTTTTTTATACCCGTATACCCGTATACCGTAAACCTCCGGCTATATGCCCATGGCTTATACACTTTCGTAAGCACTTTTTAGACATGGAATTGAGTTGCTGTTAAGAAAATCTTATACCGATAAACAAACAATTCATCATATTTCATATATATTCCATGTTTGTACCTTAAAGTTGTACCTTTAAGAGTTAAGAACCTCATTCTGAAAAAAAGTAATAACCTTTTAAGCCCAAAAACACGATTTATAGCACTGTAATTCTTAACATAAAATGTCTAAAATTTCCACTTTATTAACAGGAAAAATGAACTATATAAGTTAGCTAAAGTGAAAAAATTGCTAGCAAATCATGAAATCATGTTTTTCCGGAAACTGGCAGAATGAGGCTCTTGATGTATTATTATGTAGTTTTGCAACATATACAAAAGCGAAAAACAGCTAGTTGAATTTATCCCAGTATAATATAATAATATATCCTAGAATATGATTTTATAGTAATTTGTCCATACGAATGGAAAACCTTTACACTTTCTGCACTTTAGAAAAAATATGATGAATAAAATTGGATGTTTCGCAGATTACGAAAATAAGGTTTAAACATTTTCCCATTTTTTATCTACATTTTTCAAAAACACTATAGTTTATTAAAAACAAATCTCAAATGAGTAAAAGTTAAAGCTTCTACGAATGTCCTAAGTTGGAAACATATGTTAATCTATCTTAAGGTACTACTTACTCACGTAATACTCATAACATAAAGTTATGGTGGTATGGCATAAACATACAAAGAAATGACAGACTTCCAAGTGCAAAAAACAGATTTTCCTTCATTTGATGTTCCAACCCCACACTCAGACACTCCAATTGCTTCTTGTTCGCCAGTACTGCCCTTGTATTCCTCTATTATTTCACCATCATGTCCTACATTGTTAAATTTACCTGTTCCTGTTTCATCGGTCATCCCTCTTGTTAGTCGTATTGATGTTGTTCCATCAAAGTTACCTATATTCCCTCTTTTGCATCTGTAATATCGTCATCTTCTGCTCTTTTTCCTCATATACATGTAGCACCTGTCTCGTATGCAACTGTTTTGTTAAAGCCAAAAGTTATGTCTGTTGATGTCCCTATGGTTAGTTCTCATTGTCATGTCACTGTCAAAAAATGTAAAAATATAAAATGTAACAAATGTCAAAAGTGTGTGTATCCACCACCTGTTGTTCATTCTACTGTTAAACATTGTGCTGTTGCTGCTAAAAAGTCTTGTCAAGTCCGTCCACCCCCTGTTGTACTTGTAACTCATCCAAGTAAACGTGTCTGAACACTTACATATACCTTTTCAACATTGGTTTTATTGTTTTCTTGTATACAAATATCTAATTTTTCTAGCAATAATGAATTTTGATATAATGTAAGTAGTGTTCATAATGATAGAACTTGCAGCTTTCATAGTTTTGATATAATGTAAGTAGTGTTAATAATGATAGAACTTGCAGCTTTCATAGTTTTCATGGAAATTTTTATTATTTAAAGAATTTAATTTATTTAATATATTCAGTAATATTTATAAGATGTTAAATTTATATTTTAACTTTTCTAACTCTGTAAATAATATTAATAGTTTTTATAAACTAATAGTAATACAAAATAGTTTATCTAATTTATACACTTTATTTATTGATTGATTTTTTTAGCAACACTAATATATTATTGTTTAATTTTTTTAGCTCTGTAAATATTTATAATAATTTTAATACACTCACAAATAATAATTTATTTAATCCTAGTTTATTTAAACATATTTATCCTAACACTAGTATTTCTCCTAACATTTTTAAATCTGTAAATAGTATTAACCTATTTAATGTATCTCTACATGTTGATATAAACTCTGGAATTGAAAACGATACCTT
Organism: Sarsia tubulosa; assembly: GCA_036873855.1. Classification (NCBI taxonomy): domain Eukaryota; kingdom Metazoa; phylum Cnidaria; class Hydrozoa; order Anthoathecata; family Corynidae; genus Sarsia; species Sarsia tubulosa. The sequence goes on from JAYJMI010046554.1 coordinate 10,586, forward strand.
TAGTAAGCCTAATTATTTACTTTGTCTAATTTTTATAGTTATATATTTTAGAATAAAACTCATGAAACTCAATGTATTCTTTATACTCTACTTTAGTGTTTTTTTACTTTTTAGCACAACTTAATAACGGCTTATTTTTAACTCTCTAAAAAGCTGTACACATGATAACTTTTTCACTCTTGAATCAATCAGTCTTTGCAGTAATGCTCACAATATCCAATGGCATGATTTTATAAAACTAAGGTCTTTTTCATTTTTAAAGTTTAAATATCATACTAACTACTTTACTTTTTTACTTTTACTTTCTGGCAATGTTGAACTGAATCCAGGACTAACTCATCAAATTATAGATAACAATACAGATGATACTTTTAATGTGTTTAAGACAAGAGGCCTTCATTTTATTCATATTAACATAAATAGCCTTATACCTAAAATAGATGAATTAAGGCTAATAGCTAAACAATCCAGAGCATCAGTCATAGGTATAACAGAATCTAAACTTGATGAGTCGGTCTTCAGAAGTACAAATTGAGGGTTTTGTACTAGTTCGTATGGATAGAAATAGAAAAGGTGGTGGAGTGGCTTGTTACACACGTAACAATATCTGTTATAATAGAAGGGCTGTTTTTTCAAAAGAAATAGAAAACATTTTTATTGATCTTCTCTTACCTGAGACTAAACCAATAACTGTTCGAATTTTCTACAGACCCCCTAATCAAAATATTTTTTTAGATAAAATTAATCAAGAATTTGACAAACTTAACTGCAATGAAAATGAATTATATATCCTAGGAGATATTAATATTAACCTTTTGGCAAAAGGTAAATATATTTTTGATAACAAGAAAAATAAAATGCCTTCAGAAGACCCCTTATTAGGTATGTTAAAAAATTACTATGAATTTGCATGCAATTTTGGACTTTCCTAATTAATAAGAAGTCCTACACGTGTAACATGCCAATCTTCCACACTGATTGATCATATTCTTACCAACACAAGTGATAAAATTTCTCAAAGTGGTGTCATTGAAATAGGTATGTCTGACTATCAACTGATTTTCTGTACTAGAAGAACCACTAAATTTAAGCTTAATTCTCATAAAAATGTCGCTTTTAGATTAATGAAGAATTATACAACAGATAAGTTCTTAGAAGCCTTTCATGAATCAGCATTTCCAAACTATGATAATTTTGAAGATATAAATCTAGCCTATGATAACTTTTCTTTTCTTTTTTTTTAACTAGGAATAAATTTTTTTACAAATACCAATCTGGTTCTAGGCAACAGCACTCTACTGATTTTTGTTTATCTCTTTTAAATAATAAAATTTTAAATGGTTTTGACTCAGGACTGTTTACAGGGATGATATTTACAGAAGGCTTTTGATACTATTGACCACAATATTTTGCTTAATAAGATGCAGTATCTAAATTTCTCAGAAAAT
>JAYJMI010046665.1:0-12033 GCA_036873855.1 Sarsia tubulosa
CTAGGAGGCGTCCGCCAGGGCTTTCTTCTCCGACATCATAAGGTAAAAGAGGAAAGAAGTCCTGGGATCGAGGTTGAAAGTCAATTTTATCACTTTCAAGTGAATGTGTCGTCTAAAGTAGTCACAATCACATTACAATTAAGTGTCGTGTATAATCTAATAAAATGTGTATAAAAAAAAGCACTAAATATTTTTACGTCTAAATAACTCAAGGTTTAGTTACCAAAGTTAAATACATTTTATATAGACGGATACAGAATTTTCCTAGCATTCCGATAATATTTTAATTGTTAAGGAAATATCCTTTTTGCAAGAGTTATTACAAGATTCGTGACTTTTCTCCCCGTTAAATTTTTAAATATCAATTATAAGATACAAATTAAATTTACGAGAGATAGTGAAAAGAAAACACGGGATTGTAGTCATTATAAATCGTCATTTAATTACGTTTCAAAAATATGAGAAACTTTATTTTTTACAAAAACAAATCTTATTTGGAGCAATGAACAAGACAATGGTTAATGACTTGCACGAATCATTAAAGTTGTTATTTAAGTGACATTTAAAACTTTAATGACTATATTTTATTGGAAAACCTTTATTATCTGGATTTAGCGTAAATATTTTCAAACAATCATCTATACAGCCATGTTTATTTATTTTATTTTTAAAAACTGCTTTGAAGTCTTTAGTGCGTTCTTTTTTGATACATCCTGTATAATAAAAACTAAAATAAACCAATTATAGATGCTATTGAAAGTTTCAAACAATGGAGACCCGGAGTATATTTACCATAACACGTTTTATGTCATAAAATGTATATTCAATAAATAATGCCTTTATTTTTTCAACGAATCAAAACAACGCAAAACTTCGACTTATTTGGTGTGAAGAAGGGTTTATCGAACAATTCCTACTACCATTTTTTGATATCTTTATTTAGATTGATGATATAAGCAGAAGATTGTTGCGTAATTCTTAATTATATTTTATAAACAATTTGTCATAAAATTGGGGGTATACCTTTCGAATTTCCAAAATTATAAGCCATTGGTTGAAACAAACTACCAATTTGTGCAAAGAATCAGCTAAAAAAATAATTGAAATTAAAATATTTGAACCTTTTAATCTTTAAGTGACATTTAGAATTAAAAATAAAAATAAAAAAGAGTAACGAGTGTCTTCCAAAAACTGACGTTTTTATTCAACATTTGAACCTGTAGTAATTATAATTTGTTTTAATTAGTTTTCTCATTTAAAATTCAGGAAGATAGATGGGGTTAAAAAAATTTTGTTAGATTTTTTTTATTGATCTTAGTACTATGTATAAAGTTTCTTACCCATAACATTTATGTTTTCCGGGCTTACATAGGGTTAAACTTTTTCCTGATGTTTGCAATAAAAAAATTGGTTATAAAGATTGCTATGTTATAGTAACTTTATTTTGGTACCGTTGGAAAGATAACACTTTGTAATTTTCAAGAAATAGTGTTACCAAATTTGAATATTACTATTTAAAAAATGCTGACATCGGCAAAATGTTTTAAAAAAACAATTAATATATACAATTTCATCCTGGCATGCGGATTTGAACGATTTTTGACCATAGACCCCTCAGTATCAGTGAGTACGTTATTTGTTTTTTTAAACGATTTTGGTGATATCAGCATTTTTTGAATAGGATCATTCAAATTGGCAACGTTATTTTTTGAAAACTGCAAACTTATCTTTACAACGGTACCAAAACATTTCTTTTAACATTCCATGTGCATGGAATTACAATACTGTCCTGACTATATGTATTTCTATGTGTAATATACAATATGAATACGGGACAAAATAAGAACGTTTAACAAAAGATTATGATATTGGCTTTTAACACTACTACAATACAAGAGTGGGAATGGTTCGGAATATACACAACAACGAATAAGTAAGCCATTGAATCTAAATTCAATTTGGAAAGTTTAGTTTAGAAAGTTTCATTAATTCTTTGGAAAACATGCATTTCGTGCGAAAATTGGGTTTTACTTGTAGACTAACGTGGTGCAGGGCTGCAAGACCACGTGGTTTGAACTTTGCCATCTGCTCCTACACTAAAACCCTTAAGTCTATCTCGCCAACTGAAAGAGCCAAGCAACCAAAGAGAGCCACAATTCAAACATAAAAAATGGCATATAGTTTATGAATTAGTACCAACGTATTTAAAGGTACTTATGCACGTAATCTAAATCTGGAAAAAATATCGTTTATAGAAATAAAATTGATCTTTTCAAGCAGGTTAAATATTATTCATTCGATAAATACTTCAACAAAGCAAATATATTAAGTCTGTTATATTTGAGTATTTGTTGCTTACGAAAACTTCATATGAGTATTTTAAAATTTCATCGTAGTTTGTCTTTTTAACTCAACATTATTTCTCAATTCAGTAACAATGATCATATTTTCCTCTTTTATTTGCTTAAAAGTTTAAAAGTTGATTAAAAGTTGTCAATTATATGTTAGTTATGTTATTTTTAGAGCCCGACATTGATTTATCATCCAGTAATATGTTTGATTGGAGAAGGTTCGCGCGTCTTATAAATATGTCAGAGAATGAGATAGAAATCATTAAGCTAAAATACGAACATAATTACGAGAGAGTTTATGAATGCATCTTAAGCAAATCATCTGATCAAATGATAATTGAATGGAAACTTTGGAGGAATAAAATCTTACAGCTTAGTAATGGAGGAGAGATTACTGATATTATAGAAAGTACTTGTTACAAACAATTAGACTTAAAAGAAATCAATAATCAAGGTAAATAAATTACAAATTTCTTAACTCTAAAATTTTCAGCGATAAAGAAAGTATAGAAATATTTATTGAAATTTTCATAATGTTGGGGAATTAAAACGTTAAAATAAAGATTACTTTCGTGCGCATTCTTACATGACATATTTTTGGACTTACATGTCAAATTAAGCCACCCAAACGTAGTACGTACATAAAAAAAAATGTTTTTGCATACTTTTGTAATAGCTGCATGATTTCGAAACTACCTTGGATTACCGACCTTTCGAAGTATCACAGTATATAACAAACAAAAATAAATGTTTCTGTTTGTTGCCTTTTGAGATTAACATGGAAGTAAGGTAAAAAAGTAAAAAAATATTAACTCTATATTAGCTATCTTTGCCGTAAAATATTGACCGACGTTAAAGTATTGTCCCGCGCTTGCAAGGCCAATACTTTAACAAAGGTCAATATTTAAGGCATTACCCGAGAAAACAGTTAATATAGGGTTAGTTATCCGAAATAGTTTTGCAAAATACATCTTTTCCGCACTATCAGTCGGGCAATAAAGAGGTATATTGTGGTATTCGAAAAAAAGTAAACGATGACGGTGGTCTCGCATTTTTCCAAAAATGAGAAGAAACTCCTCCCCCTACTAGTCATTCCTAGATTCAAATATCGTGTAAATAATCTATGTTTGTCTTTTCAATATTTTGATTACACTAAAGTTGTTGTAAAGTAACTAGTTAAAGGTTATTGTGTAATTATATTTAGTTCATATATATGGAGATAATGAAGAAGAGTTGATCATTGTTGCTCACAATGCCAATATTGAAGAAAATTTCTGTTTGTTGCCTTTTGAGATTAAAAAAGAAGAAAAGTTAAAAAAGTTTGAAAATATAAAAGTAAATTGTGATATTCTAAAAATATTTAAACGTTGGATAAAAGTGAACCAAGACGGCGGTTTTGCAGTTAAAGGATACGATGCTAAACAGCATCTAAGACAATTAACTACTAATCTGTGTGAAGGAACCGCTTATAAAGATTCATATATATTGTTGTATTCAGTAAAACTCAATTTTATTCTTCATGTGGATACAGATCCAGTAGATATAAATATAGCCGTTAGAAATAATCGAACGAATATAAGATACTTGCGAACATTACATGGATGCCTTATTGGTAAATATTTAGTTTATGTACCAGTAGTTTTATATAATACAGATACTAATCCCAATACCAATGTATGTGAATATTGTAAAGAGTTACAGTTGGTTGTTCCAAAAAGTCAATTCGAAAAATTAGATCTACTTGAAAATTGGTTTAAGAATATGGAAAAGCGTATAGAAAAAATGGCAAAATTTATACGAACTCCAAATCAAGTTAATGATATAGCAAAAGACTTTTTATGGAATATCAGCAAGTTTATGAACAATTTGGATGGTTGAATGAAATAGTCTGAAATTATTGCAAGACTTCGGTAGACTTTGTCAACCCTAAACTTTGGGACCTGGGCTTGAAACTTGGCATGTTCAGCTATATGATTTAATTTGTACAAAATATTTTTTACAGTATATAGAGTTGATCTAATATTAATTAAATAACAGAGATAAAGGCAGAATATGAGTGAAAAATAGACGTAAACTACTGTTAATTTTTTTTCTTGCAGTTCTTTTGCTACAAAAGTTATAATTTTTTTAAAATAAATTTTTAAACATTTAGTTTTAATGCCGGTCTAAAAATAATTATTATTCAATCTTTAGGTTATCAGCAAATGCTGTAAAGCTTATATAATTCTTAAATTTACAAGGGCTTTTCTATATAATATATATTTGAGTATCATTAAACACGTCACAGAATAGTCTTAATATACTAGCTAATACCCAGAATAGTGGAATCACAGTGCAATTCATTCGATACATAAAAGCGGGGATAAAAAGGAGCCAAATAAATTACCGAGGGATAACCGTAACAAGTTGTTTGAGGAAACTTTTTAGTACTATTCTATATAAAAGAATCGAGACTTAATTTGAATCAAACAACTTTATATCAAAAGGGCAAGCCGGTTTCCGCAAAAATTATGTATTTGTTTTAAAAACAGCAGTTATTAAAATATATTAAAAATAGGTCAATAACTTTATCGATTTTAGGAAAGCCTATGATTCAGTTTTTTGTATAAATTACAAAAACTACAGCTGACAGGGAACGTCTTTAAGATCATCAAAGCTATATATAAGTCTCCAAAAGCCACCATTTGAAACACAAATTGGGCTAAAACAAGGGGATGTCTTGAGATCTTGGAATGTCTACTTTGCTTTTTTACTGTTTTATAAACGATCTCCCAAAAGAGATTTTAGTAAACCCAAGAGATTCAGTAACACTTTTGTCTCTGACAAAAGAAGGACTTCAAAGAAAATTTCCAATAAGACTGGAGCTACTATCAAAAAGTATAAGTTCTACTTCACGAGAGAAGAAACTGAATCGGTTAAGCGATATACTTATTTAGCCTTTACTTTTTAGCACTTCAGGGAAAATGAATGTAGGGATATTTATTAAATAAGGCTAAAAAGGCTTGGTTTTCTATGCAAAGAAGTTTGCACAAGTCAAAGGAAAAAACTGCTTCAACTTATGTCAAACTCATAGTTACTGTAATAATAATAATAATTCTGTATGCTTGCAAGACTTGGGGAGATATTAGCACCAACAATGCTTCGCTAAAAAAGATTGAAGTTTTCCACCTTTCAATGTTTCAGCAGATTCTGGGAATATTAGGCAAGTTTTCTCTCTCTGTTAATATAGAATCACAAGCTTTTAAATTTTTTCAACGGTTTTACCTAGATTAAAATAGAATTTTGTATAACACATTTCAAAACGAATTATCAGCCGACATCATAGATACTTTTATTAAATCGAAATTGGATATGTACAGCCTAACTTTGCTTAAGACAGCCATTTTAAAAGCATGCAAAAGTGAAGATCTGAAATTGAAGTATAAAAGTAAAAGCAAGGCTTTCTCGGAGAGAGTTAAAGATGCATACTTACAACAAAACTTCTTTATGAGGAAAAATAAAGAAGAAAACAAAGAAAGGAAAACGTGAAGCAGAAAGGTATCTGTCTCTCGAAAATTTAATCTAAAAATCTAATTGAAAAAATGGAAAATGGCTCCAGTTAGAATTACACGGAAGAATTTGTAAATTTAGTGAGTCTAGCAAAATAAAAGACGAATCTCACTTTCTTTTCCAATGCACTGCGTAGAAGGAAATCAGAATTTACGCAAAGACGAAAATATAATTTCCTTTAGAAAACTCAGAAGATTTGAATACCTTTTTAAAAGTAGCTAATTTTAAGGAGATAAACATCTACGCTCGTTTCATTAAATTAGCTTTCGAGCATAGGGAAAATTATATTCCAATTTTTTCATATATTATTATTATTTAGTTACTTTACTATAAGCTGTTGGTAGTTTTAATATAACATTGTAACACATTTTAATATTTACGACATAACGACATAACGCTAATATTTGCATTTTTGTTTACTGTGGTCATGGGTTCAATGAAAACTTAAGTACCGAAATACATTACATTACTTTAAACGATGAGCTTCAAATTTTGAGGAGAAGGAGCTTTATTAAATCTTTTATACTGTTTAATTATTAATTTTATAAACACTAATCACCTTAATATAAAGCTTGTTAACAAAATTCTTGCAACGAGTACAACGTAAGGAAAACTTATGACCCTCTTTTGAAGAAAAATAGCTAAACCCATCCCCGATAGTTTGTTTATGCTAATTCACTTTTACTCTAAATTTATTTCCAATATAATTTTTAAAATAAAATATAATATCTCACTTAATGGCGCCAATAATGCTCGATAACATAAAGATAACTAAAATTCTGTGTGTTACTTTTACGCTCCTGATTCTCAGTAACTTTATCATTGTTATACCTTCCATGTAATAACTTTCAAAATCAGGAGAGCGTGATGTCACGAGATATAGGGCATTCAGTTCTGAATCTTATTTAGTTATTTTTTAACCATATATAGAAAAAGATTCGTTGAAATTTTACAAAATAAATAGATTTATTTTGGTTCATTAATTACTTTTTTACAACATTTCTTTATAACAACTATAAAATACCAGAGTTACATTCAAAAACATAGCAGTAGTAAAGTTAACAAGCATAAAGCTCGTTTTCCTCCTATTTGAAGCTCATTGATTAAAAGTAGTTTTTTAAGTACAGAAAAAGTGTTTTCTTATAAGTAAAATATCTTTGTAAATAAAAGCTTATATCAAAAAAAAAAGTTGTAGGTATATGTTTCCAAATTTGCTTTGGAAAAACAAATAATTTTGTGCGAACCATATTCCTTTAAGAGAGGAACGTAATCTTATATTCTATTTTTTTATAAGAATAGGGAAAATTGGAGCGGGCTGCTCTTATTTTTGAACTCTTACTGTCCATACCTAGAGAAACATATGTTTAAACAACATATCTTGATGAGTTCTTTTCGAAAGTGATAAAAAAAATATTGCGATTTCTATAGTTTCTGAGATAAACAAATTTTCAGGAGAAAAAATGAGGCTCGTGTTCTATAAAACTGTTCTTACTCAGTAAATAGAGTGTATTTGAATTCTTATTAGAAACTTAATTACTTTTTTATACTTGGTTAGTTCAAGAATATAAATTTAATGACTTCTTTTAAAAACGCTAACTACTACAAGTAAAACCATGCAAAACAAAAACTTAAATCTAAAATACAGCAAAATATTTCATTGTAAAAATTCCAACTGGTAGAGAACAAAGATTGTAAAATAGTCGAAAATAACACTTTTTGTTGTACATAATAAAGCCGTTATTTGCTTGTACAATCAATCCTCATTAAATCCTTGCCGGCAGTATAATTTAGAATATATTTAGAAAATATTTTGATCTCTTTCGATGATAATGCATTTTAGAAAATATTAGGGGCCTACAAACTTTAGATTATTTTTGTATTAAAGTATTCCTTTTATGGAAGCATGAAAATAAAAAGTAGAGAAGGAATCTTAAGAACATTAGTTATTAGTTCATTTTATCTAATGACTTCTATATATTTCACAAATTATATAAAATCTATGCTCGTAGTCAATTTATGCAAAAATATTAACTTTAAATTAACTTTTTAGGGTACAAATTTCCTAAAATAATAAAGCGAATAAAAAAGGAAAACTTTTCGAATATCCTTTTAATAAGTAGACAAATATTTAAAAAACTGTTTTCGTACCGTAGAGAATGTCTATTACTAACGAAATTCCAATATCAAATTACTATTGAAGAAAGAGTTGATTTTCTTAGTCTGTAACGTATGGTGTTGTTTTAACAAATATCTAAAAAGGTTTGTAAAGAAAATATGCAAATATTAAGGAAATGCTTGGCAATGGGAAGAGAAAGTTTGTTAATTTTCATGAAGTCATATCTCTTCAAACGAAAGTTAGGAATAGCATGATATTTGGTTAAAGTGGTGTGTCTCTAAAGTCTCAATGTAATTAAGACTATTGAGTTAGCTAATTATTTATTACCGATACTTATGATTACTTAAAAAGATTCAATTTTACTGAACGTGTCTTTCGTAAATTTTTATTGCGAAAAACAGTATTAATTCATTTAAAAGATTTTGCACTAATATCTTTATTGTTGTTGTTGTTTTATTATGCGTTAAAATTTCATATGCAAATACTTAGTTTATCTTTGTTTTTTTTGTCTGAAGTTATTTATTTAAATTCGGTATTACCAGTAAAACTCTTATTTGTGTTAGAATTGTTAAAACGACGATATATAACTATTAGAATTATTTTATTTTGATTGCAATTCTTTATACAATTTTAGCTGCAAATATATCTTGTATAGAGCTTTTTAGTCAATGTTCAATTGAGACTTTTCAGGTTATAAATATATTATTACTTCAATAATATTGGAAAGCTAAGTCCCTTTTGCTTTCTTTTCATTTATTCAAAAATTAATCAATTTTATTTGAAGACTTCTTTTATGTTTTGGTTTTATAATTTATTTATTTCGTGTCTTCTATTGTCAACACTTCTAGTTTTATGTAAGTTTAAGCCAAAAAGCAGTATTATATTTTCTAACATTTAAAGTTATTTAGAAAAGTCCTAAGGGAAACTAGAAAAGTCAGGAGTTATATCTATTTATTTCAAGAAAATTGCATACATTCTGACAAAAATATTTCATCGTTTATATTTTAATTGATTGAAATAAATTTTAAGTTTTACGAAAGAGGGATGAAAACAATTAAAGGAATATCAAATGGAAATTTCTAATTTTTTAAATGAAAAGTAGCAAAGTAATAATTATCTTAATAAACATTCATATTTTTTGTATCTTTCCCAGGAAAAACAACGTTGTTTTAGAATAAAAGTCTTGTTTAGAAATAATTACTTAGAACGATTTTATAGGTACAATTTTTGTAACCCATATATATAAAGCCTACAAATAAATCTAAAAACAGAAAAAGTTTTCTTTGTACAAAAACATTATTTTTTGAGGTTCTAGTCTTTTAACTTTATAAAAAGACTTATTTTAAGAAATATCAATTTATTTTTCCAGAAGAAGAGTTTCAACAAAAGTGTTTATATTTATCTTAATCAAGTGGTTATATTTATCTTAATCAATTAAGTTAAAAATAATTTTTTTATTTAAAGTCTACTTTAAAGAAACATAGTTGCACTTATATTTGTCATAGTCATAAGAATAGATAGTCTGTAAGCTTTAAAAATATCTAGTATTTTGAATAGAAAAAATCATTAAAAGCATTTCTATGTTGAAATTCACCTTGCTATGCACTCACGTAATAAAATGTCTTTGTTTAACTAAAAAATATTTTCATTTTTTTAATACCACTAAGAGACCATGGAAAGTCATTAAAAGTAGTTAGCACTTCAAAACAAAGGTTTTCAAAAGGACCTTAACGATCTATAGGTACATACAAGCTTGCAATAACATCAATTTGCAAAATCTGAAGTTTCTAGATTATGTATTTTTTTGTGACTATGTATTTGTAGTATAGTTTGGAAATTCTCAGCCTTTTTGAGTATATTATTTTTTGATTTGTATGTTTCAATCGAATTGTTTTTTAGGAACTTTAAAATAATGTGAAAACTGAAAATTGATGGGATGCTGGCTTGCATAATTTTTTAAATGAATTTATTACTACTGTTTCAATAAACCAAACATGATTTTTTTAAAGTTTAGCTGGTGCCTGATAATTTTACGACATTTTGTAGTTTTTGATTTACAAGCTAGAAACTAAAATTTGAATTACTAAGGTACAATTGATTTTAGAACTTACAAAATTACAAATTGCTCTTGTATGAAGTCTATTTGGAGGACCAAGATATGTAGTTTTTTTATATAGTAAGAAATGGGTCCGATTGAGTTGAGTAGAAATGGTCTACAATAACCAAAGATTTAAACTATGATTTCAGCAATATTTTATTTTTGTCTTTTGCAAGTTCTAAAGAAAAAATTAATATGGAAGAAACTAAACAGCTGTTGTACCAGGGAGATGGTAAGATAATATGTTTGTTTGATTTCTTTAGAGTTCTAGCATTATTTCAAGATTGATCTAGTATCAATCAACATGATACTCTGAAAATAAATATTCGCAACCTGCACCCTAAAGCTATTCAGAGTCTTTTTATAAAACTATTTTCTAACAATAAACACTGCATAGACCTTTTTACTCTAATTACCACCATCTTGAAAATATTGAAAATGAAGTGCACATTGAACTTTGAACTCACGGAAGCACACGCAAATTATTTTATGATAAACGAAAGTTTGAGTCGGTTGATTTTCATATGCTTATATAAGTGTATACAATGGTAGAATAAGGTGAGGAGGAAGTAAAATATATAAACATGTCTTATGAATAAATGCATTTTTTCCAGCTTTTGTATTGTGAGTTGGTTCAAAGTTTATTTTTTCGAAGAAAATAAATCTTTCTAACTCCGTGAAACACGCTTGCCGAACACGATAACTTTATTTGAAGTAACTCGAACCAAAGCAACTCGCGCGGTAGTTAACTAAACTGGATATTTACAATCCTCGTCCCCAGGCTGTTCTTTTATATAAAAAAATATCTGGTAAAGAGGTTGGTTAGCGCAAGTTCAAAGTTCAATGTGCACTACACACTGCACTTTCAGCGTTTTCAAGATGGCGGTAATTAGAGTAAAAAGGTCTATTAAATATCCTCTTGAAAATTTGATTGACTGGAGGCTAGTAAAGGTAAAATAAGTGTCAAATTTTATCTGCAGCTTTTGTTCTGAAAAGTAGATTTATTCTTATATGAAGATTTCAAATATCGCATTTAGTTCTTAGCTCTGCAATAATGCTTCAGAAAAATAGGTGTATAGACGAAGACTGACTATACAAAAAACCCACATTGTTTACTATTTTTTTGTTTTGGTTGGGATATTAGGCAAAACAATAAAATACGAATATCTTTACTGATGAATTTTCGCTAAAGTATCTACGAGAGCTTACTCATATCTCTTAAGCTCTCGCACAGACGTTAGAGAAAATTCATCAGTAAAAATATTCGTATTTTGTTGTTTCGCCTAATATCCCAACCAAATACAAAGAAATAGTTATCATGGAAAGGCAATCATATAGAAATAATACCACACAGTTTGTTTAATGGTGCTTGCTTTATCTTTAGAACGTTTTGTGTTCGATAAAATATCTATTCGAATTGAAAATTGGAAATTATTTGGAAGAACTATAGGTATCGAAAATTATATCCTCAACAATATTGAACTAAATGAAAACAGAAATTATAACAGGGTTTATAAGTGCATTTTAGAAAAAAAAAAAGGAAAATCCGGAAAGTCGATTTACTGGGATTATTGGAGGCAGGCTCTGTTGCAGATTGGAGAAGGATCAATTGTTGATGCAATTGAAACAGATTATCCGTATTTGTATGCAGCAGGAACAGAAGAAGGTAATTTAAATAATTATTATGTTTATACATTCAAAAACGGTGTTTTGAAAGCATCAGAACACTCAAGGATTAAAGAATTATTAGCTAGTTATCTTTTTATTATTATTTCGTATCAAATATAAAAACAAGAACCAACTGCGTTGATTAAAGATTTACATTACAGTAATAAACACTGTTTCAAACTTTTAATTTTAATGTACTGAAATAATTTATAGTTAAAAAGGAAAATTTTAAGCTCCTGTGATTCTGGTTC
>JAYJMI010046887.1:0-12027 GCA_036873855.1 Sarsia tubulosa
CTTATTTTAATTTATATTAATATATATATTTCGAAAAATATTGTACATCTTGTCAACCGTAAATAAATTGTTACTTATTTACTACTTACTTACTATGATGTACAAATGGAGATGATGAAAACTGATGAAAATCATAGTCAAGATTAATAATAATGGTCGGTTAAAAAGAGAATATATTCTATATGGACAGATATGCAGAAATTCTTGCCAGAGTGGAGTTCGAACTCACGATCTCCGTTACAGATCAACGGCGCTCTAACCAACTGAGCTACCCGTCATATACTGACTTGAATGACTTATGTCATTACAAGCTAGGACAGAATGAGTCACAACTAGCATGTGGTAGAATCCAACTTCACAATATTTCTGCAATAAAGGAAGGGGGAAAACAGTGATTTATCACTAATTTTATATAGTTATTTAACCAGGTTGAGGTGATTATGTGAGATAACAATGAAAAATCAAACTAACTTCACATAATAGTTTATAAGAAACTGCTACCCGACTCTCCACTTAAAAATTCAAATGTTAATACTTATGGGACGAAAATGATACTTCTTTATTTGAATTAATTCAATTTGTTGGAGTACCTATTTAGTTCTGTTGCAGTACCTGTTTAATTACTTGGCAGTACCTCTTTACTTCTGTGGCAGTACGTCTTTAATTATGTGGCAGTACCTATTTAGTTCTGTGGCAATATATATTTATTTATGTGACAGTACCTATTTAATTTTGTGGCAGTACCTATTTAATTATTTGGCAGTACCTATTTAATTTACCTTCTCAATTCTGTTGCAGTACCTCTTTAATTATATGGCAGCACTTATTTAATCATGTGGCAGTCCCTCTTTAATTATGTTGCAGTACCTCTTTAATTATGTGGTAGTACCTATTTAGTTTTGTGGTAGTACCTCTTTACTTCTGTGGTAGTACTACCTCTTTAATTCTGTGGCAATACCTTTTTAATTCTGTGGCAGTACCTCTTTATTTCCGTGGCAGTACCTTGTTTACATATAAAGCAAAAATTATATCTAGTAATATTTCTTAAAGAGAAGTTGCGATCCCGTAAATGTTCCCATTCAACACACAACGTCATTAAAACGTTGTAAATTTGTGATTTGTTACCAGAGTCCCTGATCTAAATAAGACGTTTTAAAAACGCCGTAAGTTTTACTCCTTGCGGCTGACCAGAATAAATCTTAAGTAACTCGGTAACATGTTTTTTACTGCTATTTTATTGTATATCACTGTTTTGAATAATGATATCTTTAAAACGAAAGATGTTTTTCAGGCAAAAGGTGTAATAATTACGATGTTTTAAAAACTTTAACTTTAGTCCCGTCTGATTTAGGCTAAAAAAAACGTATCAAAAACGCTATTTTCTAGTCGTTTTATTCACGTTAATGAGTATTTAAGTCAAAATGTGTATACATCTTTAAAACGTTGTGTCCTGGTTTCATAATTAAATTTCACCATTTAACGTGCTTGCAGAAGTGTTTTAAATTGGACCTGTAATAGCCTTATGAAAGTTTAGGACATTTGAACCAATTTAGCACCTTTATATGACGTTTTGGGGACGTCGTCTGTCCTCTTGGTAGAGACTGCTTATATTTTAAAACCGCCAGACAGACTTTGATGGACTTAGTACAATTTTATACTTTGTTATAGCTTGATAAATCAATGGCGAATACATCTGGTCATGTGACTTCGAGTAAATTAAGTATAATGATTTAGTTTTTTTGATCAACTTTTTTCCGCAATTTCTACCTTTTTTATATATTTATATTAGAAATAAATTAAATTTGCAGATTCTTCGTCGAAATAAAATCTGATCTACCAATAATTTTGACCAGAACAAAGAAAGTTATAGGAATATAAAAAAAAATAATTTAGGGAGATGAAAAAAGCCTGTACACTAACTTAGAGGAGTAAAAAGCATTTTTACGTTCTAGAGCAAGAGCATAACTTTACTGAAACACCCGTTCCCCCTGTGCATCCAAAAACTACTGAGAGTTCTACTTCAGTTATTCATTTACCAACTAAGACATCTGTTGAAACATCTACTGCAAGTTCTTCATCAACAACAACAGTTCAAACAACTACAAACAACGCCTGCTTGCACCATAAAACCATTAGATCTTACCTTAATAAAAGATTGTAAAGAGGTTTATTCCTGCATATCCACTGAAGACGGTATTTACGAAATTTATCCACAAGATAATGTGAATATGAAGGTCAAATGTGAATTTATTGACAGCAGTTTAGGTGAATATATTTATGCTTGTCTGGATAACCTAAAAATTTCTGAAAGTATGAGATGGTTGAGTAGATCCCCATGAATTAGAATGTGAAAACATTGGAAATAAAGAACTCCCTTTGTTTCCTTCAAAGGTCTTAATTTTTTTTTTCAAAAGTTGGATCTAGGCAGCTAAAGTTGTAGCAACATTATCATGTACGATTCACAGTTTCATGTTTTTACATATATTACTTCATAATTACTATTCTTTTTAGCAAAATTAATTCTATTGGTAAGAGGCAAGGATCAAATATTCGAGTACACCATAAGTAAGTACCAACAAGGCTTTGGATGCAAAACATCAAATGACGCATATTTTATTGGTCTTGAGAAATGGTACTTATTGACAAGTGGCAAAAATGCTGAAAAATATGATTTCGTCATAGAACATGGAGAAAATGGATGGCCATATAACCGTTCAAATTTTACTACGTACGACAACGATGGATATACAGCTACTTTTTATAGGAACAACGAAGATCGAAGTAAGTAAATTTCAACTGTTTTGCATAGGAATTGATTTAAAAATTCTTTTTACCCCTCTAAATAGTGTCCAGACTCTTTTTACCCCTCTAAATACAGTTTTATATATTCTTATAACTTTTTTTCCTGTGGTCAAAAAATAATGAAGATTTGTATAAGATCGTATTTTTGGACGAGGAATTCGAATATTTTATTCATTTTTTATATAAAGCACTAATAAAAAAGTTTAAAATGGCGGATCCTTACAGTATATAGGTGTATAGACAATACATGGTTTGGAAACTTGTATACATTTACTCTATATTTTAAAAATTTGTTGAAATAAATAGTTTGTGCAGGGTCAAATTCTTTACGGAGAATTTTCGTTTGTGCAAATAATTCGTTCTTTTGTACTTTTTATTACTCTGCAGAGGAAAAAGTTTATTAGGGTAATTAGTAACACCTTTAAACAATAGGAAACAACAACTTAACCCTCCACAAATGTTTACAATAACATTCACAAGTACATAGTGTTACATATATTGCGTATAGAACCATGGTCTATTTTATAAGCTTCGGAAAGAGGTATCTAACACTTTTCCCCTTTGTTTATTCTACATTTTAGCGACAAAATTAAAAATAGGATTGATTTTTTTCGAAATTTACGTGCATAAGTACCTTTATCAACTAATCAGGCTGTAGTGGAGCCGTTTAGGAATTATAATCTATAATATAAGGACCAGAATGTCTTTTTACGAAGTAAAGAGTCCTCCTTTGCTTTTTCTTTAATTGTTTTTTTCAAAAGTCAAAACAAATGCTTTAGTTGAATCCACATCAAAAAAAAGAAGAAGAAAAAGGTATTGGAAGTATTTTTTTCATATCTGGTTCCCGAGATATTTGCATTTTAAGGACCAAAATTAGGTATTTTATACTGTTTTCAAATGACGTCAGCAAGTGTTTATCATATTTTTGATCAAATAATTCTAAAATATGTTTTGATGAATTCGCCATGAATAATTAGATAATTCTAAAATTCTAATAATTCTAAAATATTTACTCAATCAACTTGTATGTAATTACACGTTTCATACGAACCGTTTTGTTGTTACCATACGATACAATCAATCCAAATATAGCATCTATATATCTATATTAGGTGCTAGCGTTTGTCATAATTTCATAGAAAGTGAAGGAAAGTACTATTGTTGCATAAATAAGCAAAATGAAAAAAAAAATTTAACCTGTTTTACTTTATGTGTATTTCTTTAAAATAAAGTATACAGTTTTATTTAAATTCAAAAACCCCACAGAAATTATTAAACAATCACGCAATGTTTTATTCACTATCTTTTAGACCGATTCCAGCAACTGCTTATTGGAGTTCCACTTCGCAGGTTGAAAAAGTCTATAACTTTGCCCAAATCATTAAAATATCTTTTACTATTATAGTTTTTCAATTTTATCACTGGTACTTTAGTTTCCTAAAAGAAATTAAACTGAAAGTGATTAAATTATCAGCAGAAGACAGTTATTACAAGCGATAATTTCTATAAAATGATAAAAAACAGACGAATAGCATTAAAATTTCTATTATCTGTATCCATATTTGATTCCTGCTTTTGATATATCCTATATATCTTGAGACATTACTGACTAAGCTACTAAGCTACGAAACCAAACTTATTTTTCTTCCTTTTCCAAGCATATGCTATATATAAGTGGTGAATTTAGCAAAATTAGTGGGTTTTAGATTTTTATTTGAAACTCCAGGCATAGGCTAGCTGATGAGTTCCCTAACAGGACGAAACAGCGTTGTCCTAGTCTGCCGATTTTGCTCGGATTTAGTTTTAGAGCACTAGCATATATTCACATTTAGAATATATATTAATTACCTACTTTGATACATATCATATCTTATATATATGAAATATATCTTATACATATATACCTCCCTTTACCTTACGTAAAAATACGCAAGGGGTAGGAATCTAACATTTCTACTCTTTGGGGAGTAACATCCCCACTTATCACCTTAAAAATGAAGTTTAGTTTTCGTAGTTTTTTTGTCTTTTATATCTTTTGCTAAATTGTTATATGTCTTGTTTGTAGCCTGGTTCACTTTTTCTATTGATGAATTCCAATTTGGACACTCTTTCAATCTTTCAGGTTGCAAGTCCTGGCCCTTAAAGATTGATTCTCTGTAATGTGCATGTTTTGCTATCTTCGTGCTAAACAAAATTGTCATTGTCATTGTCATTGCAATATTCGATCTTCATAGCTAGATTGAAATTTTTGCAAAGACATGATTTACCGTCATGCTAAATATGAGCCTTTTCAGCTCTTATACTATATCATGGGATAGGGATATATCAATCTTGGACTTGAAAGTCGAGAGTATTGCATCCCTATACAATTAAATTAGAAATTTGATAACACGCTCAGGTGATTAACGTTTATAAAAGAAATAATTTAATAATACAAAAGCAACTACTGCTTTTCTATAATCTTTTTGATTGTATGTATGTTAATTTGTATTTGCATCTATAGATTAGAAAAACTTCAAGCAAAGAATTTTCATAGCTTAGCAAGAGAGATTACGAAGTTTATTGTCATATTTCTTTCTTCTTTTATGTTCCGTCGTTTTAAGCTTTATAATACAGGTACAGTCTATAAATTCATGTATTACAATTTTGTAAAATACTAAAAGTTTTTTTATATTATAAGCTGTTGTATAAAATGTATCTCGTTGGTGAAACATATATAAAATATATATTATTCTCCTTCGCAGATATTAATGAAAAGGTCTATTCACTTTAATAAAAAAATATTCGATTTCAGAAAGCCGTACGGGAATTGTTTTACGGGAAAATAGACTAGGACTCCAGTCTATCAACTGCTCTTTACACATAAACTTTAATATAGGTTTCGTAAAAAAAATTCACTTCTTAAGGATATTATGCTTTTATCCTTCTATTATCCAATATTTGTCAATTATTATGTTATAACTATTTGAATGTTGCATTGGTATTATTATTAACTATTTATTACTCTGGAATTTTGGAGATTTACCGCAAGAGTGTATATTTTATTGCAGATTATTATTAAAGTCCATTTATATTCCTTATATATATATATACTCGCATTATATTAAAATACCGTTTTGGAAATTACAAATTAGAGCAATAAAGAAAAAGTAACATTTATAGACCTTCAATAAAAACAAGCAAATATTGTTGAAACTATGGAAACATCACAAGATGTAAAGGCAAAATTTCTTTCAAAAACAAGATCTTTATTTTACAGGGAATTTTTGAGAATTGTTTGCTTTCCGTAAAGGGCTAAATCGAAATTAGAAATCGAAATAATTATCGGAAATATTTTAATTAATTCCGTGTGGCAATCGAAATCGATTCTCGCGAAGTCTTTACCAGGGCCTTATTTACCGACCTCAAAAAGTAAAAGAGGTAAGATACCCTGGAATCGATGTTGGTTAGGTCGGGCAGCTACTTCTTTTTTGAATTATTTTTGCAGGTTTAGAAAGGTAATATCTTAAAGAGTAACATAATTGCGGGAGTTTTTGTACAAAAAAAATTTCTTGTCAAAATTTGGTCCTAAATAAATTTCGAAAAAAAATGACGACGTCACAAACTGAAAATCAAAATTATCTTAATTTAAAGTAATTATCATGTCAAACAGGTGTATCAAGTTTCACAACATAATGATAATTGGTTCTAGATTTATGAGCATTTAAACTTTTGACAATTTACATTAATTCTTTGCATAAATTGCTAGGTGGTGTTTGGTAATAGATAGATAGTTAGTAAATGCCTAAGAGGTACTATTTCCAGTAAGATCATTTTTGTTAAACCTAAATTAAAAATTAGTACCTTAACAGAGTAAATATAAGTTAATTCATGCTGGTAAATTTCACCTACTGGTAACTGAGCTGATAAAAATTAAAATAATTCAAACTTGAGGTTATACCTTTAAGACATGTTTCCTGTATTAAATCGTATATACTTAATACAAGCTTCTATTAATGTGCATGTTTATTGTAAAACATCCACCATTAATGGTTTTTAAAATTGAATTTCAAAACAAAATATACGAAACTTTAAATCTTCGCCAAAAAGTAAGCATACCCTAAAAACTTTATTATTTCTTCACATCAAGAATTACAAATAAAATATTATTATATAAAATATATTAAGAACTACTTCTCTTCTACTTCACAATAATGCAAAACTTGTCTAAAGTCAACCATACTCAATACAACCTTTCCTCGTTCCAATTGGAACAAAAACTTTATTACAAGACACAATCAAAATACATACACTATCCAGGAAAGATTCCCCCTGAACAAATTATCAGGGTTAATCTTTAACATTACTTTCCTAAAAGAAAAACCTCATAATACCTTTTTTCGACAAAATCATGTTAACAAACAGAACAAAAGTTACAATTCTCAACTTTACATAGGAATTGAACTTAAAAGTAATTTTTCCTACTCTAAATAGTGCCCAGGCTCTTCTTACCCCCCTAAGTCCAATTTGAATATAAGACAACATATATATAGTATATATTAACAAATTTATTTGAAACTATATGATTAAAAAGATCAATTTGTGCAGGCTTGTGCAGGATAGAAAGAGCTTCTTTTTTATTTTTTAGTATTCTATAGAGTCATAAGTTACTTTTTACTTTCTCAACGATATATATTTATTTTTTTTGGACGAGGAATCCGATTTTATCTTTTTATCATTTTTTTATAAATTCAGTACAAAAAAGTTCAATATGGCGAATCCTTCGGTAAACACGTGCACGAGGAGCATGTTATAAATTGTTAATTTATTTATTTTCAAAGCCACAACAAGGATTGATAATAATAATTGCTAAGAATAGTTCCTAATGTAATGAATTTCAAGAGGTTTATATCAGAGCAAAAGTTACAATTAACTAATCATTTATTAAACTACTTATATTGAAAAAAATATTTTTTGCTCATTCAAGCTTATTTTAAAAATTAATTACTTTTAGAACATGAAAAAAGCATGATCACTTGCAAAATATAGGGATATATTTCAAATGCTTTGAAAACAAATTTAGTTTAAAGCATCGAGTAATTTTTAACCGATTTAAATAACTTTTTTGAAGGTGCTTCGTTAGATTCAATTAATCTAGAACTAGCTAATAGGTGCTTCAATGAACGTGAAAACACTCAATACCACTATATAATTTTTTTTGAGTTCTTTTTTACAAAGATTGTTGCAATATATTTATTTAGTAATAGTAGCTCTTGCTTGTTTTATAAATTTTCTACACACTTATATACAGTATAATTTATAGAGCGATACTTTGTTCTTGTATATTAGTTATATCTAACTTAGTTTATATCAAGGCACAAGATTGTATATATTTTTCGTTAGTGTGGTTATGGGCTTCTGGCCTAAATACCGAAAATACATACATACACACATTTTTGATCTAAAGACTTAGCTTAAAACGTTTCAGGTAGTATACGATATACAGAAAGATAGAAAAATGGATTTAAAGACAATTATAGAAAAAGTTTTGCTTATTTTCTACACATTTAATGCTACAATTGCCTATATTTTTAATATAAGCAATATCGAAGTATCCAATAATGCAATTGACAACATCATTGAAAATATGTCCATATTAGAATGTCATTTAAGTTGTCAGCAATCATCAACATGTAAAGAAATAGCATTTGAAGAAAAATCAGCACCACCAAGAATAAGATGCTATCATCTGAAACATTATGCAAATACTGATGATAAGATACAGATGAAGATGATGAAAACTTTACAGAAAAGGGTGGTGAGATGAAGATGATGAAAACTTTACAGAAAAGTAAAGTGGTGAGTATGAAAAGTAAAGTGTTTTTTATTTAAATTCAAAACATCAGTAATGATATATGTTATATGTTATAAGGATAGTAATAAAGAAAACAATATTTTTTAGCGACATGTTTCGAAGTTAACTTACTCCATTTTCTTAGCTTTTGAATTAGTTTTAAAATTTACAAATTATTTCTTAAATATTATAAAATTACAATAAATTACCAAAAATCAGACATATTGTTCTATAATTAAAAATATTACGAATGAAAAAAAGTCAATATAAACATATAAATCTGACTTATAGACAGATGCTATGATGGATGATTTCAAAGTAACTATATGAGCCTCAATACATGCAAGCAGGTGTATAATATGCTACTTTTGATCATCAATATTGATATATTTTTGTTTTTAAATATGGTTAAATTAGATCGCATAAATAAAAGTTTAAAATATTAATATAAATTGCATTACAATGTATCTATAATATAAGTTAGATGACCAATTTTAGCCTGAATTTCATCTAATTTAAGCCTGCATTTCATCTAATTTAAGCCTGAATTTCAAACAAAAAGGTGAAAGTCCATTCTTTACTTTAAAGCTCAATAGCAAAAAGAAGAGTCTTTGTAAACAATTGAGTGGGTGGGGGGAGGCTGTGCGGCCCAAGCTTATTTTTGTTGGCTAATATCTCTTCTTTTGCCATCTATTAAACTGAAATCCCTTATAGCTTCCTTAAATGAAATTTAGAAAATTTAACAAAAAATTTATTTATGAAATGACGAAAATAAAATCTCAACAAAAAGAAATAACTTTTATTTTTTGCTTAAAATTATTAAAAATGTATTCTAATGGCCTCAAAATTACAAAGTATGTTAGTAGTTTTATATATTTTGCAATAAACATAATATATTATATATGATAGCATGAAGATCCAATGACAAATACATCTGCAAGCGTGACTTTAGGTAGGTTAAGTATTAAAATCTAGTTTTGATTACGTACAGGATTAAGAAAATATTTTTAAATTATACCATACTCTGTTAAATATTTCCACTAACTAAAAAACAATATATATATTTAAACAAGAATGGAACATTCTTGATTTATATAACTTCGCTGAAGGTATTATTCTAAACCAAAACTCGAGCTTTTAAGAAAATAGAAATATAGTTTAAAAGAAGCTGGTAAATGATGTTGCTTTTTCACTCTAGTAACAGATTTCTTTATCTTTCTTAGTATTGGAAATTGGGACAAGAATATCCTCTAAAGTTTTATTAAACTCTTATTTTTTGAGTATTTGTAAACGAATCGTGATTTTAGTGTCCCTTAAATGCAATCTTTTGATACCCCCGTTCACATCTACACCTAAAACATGATTTAATCGTAATAAAATAAACCAGTTTTATTTAATTAATCTCACACCAAAAACAAGACCAGTTTAAAACAAAAACATTACACAAGAGGAACTGAGAATGTTATTGAACTGTTAAAGTAAAGAGCTCCTTTGAAACAATATCTGTTCTATAGGAAAATTTCTGCTACCTATGAAAGAGAACTGTTGTACATTATATATTTTTGCTTCCTTTGAAAATTATCTGTTCTGGAACAGTTTCTAAAGCATCCTATGAAATTTGTAATTTTGGACTTCCTTTGAAAAAGGAACACCTATTTTGAAGAAATATATCGTTGGCTGCTTCTTTTATAGTTCCAGATACCATTATAAATCCATCAAACACTGTTGAAACAACAGCAAATGCAGATACAACACAATCATTGGATATTCCCATGATAAAAGATTGCAGAGATGTTTATTATAATATTTCTACAGAAAGTGGTGTGTATGACATTTATCCACAAGATGGTATCAAAATTACAGTTAAATGTGAATTTATTGATGGAATATCAGGTATCATATAGAATTATATGTACTAGTAAACACATGTTTTTGAATTTGATTTGAGATAAATCAACCAAGGTTTTTAACATAATTTCAGAAATCGTCCCGAGGTGTGATTAAAAAGTGTTTGTGATTAATACAGCAATATTGGTGTGACTAGTTGTTGACCCTTACTCATCATATATAGTGTGACTAGTTGTTGACCCTTACTCATCATATATGAAATAAATAGATTAAAAGAACACGCCAACAGGTTCATATTTTTTTGATATTTTCATATTTCATTTAGCAAACCTTATTATATTGATAAGAGGGAAGGGACAAACATTCGAGTATACCATGTCAGATTATATACAAGGGTTTGAAGATTCGACATTGAGGTATTTTATTGGTCTAGACAACTGGTACTATTTGACAAGTGGGAAAAATGCAGAAAAATATGGTTACAATTCAGTTTATGATGAGACAAAAATTTTCAATCAGTTAAAGATTATTATGTATGATCGAACTGATTATCGAATGAGTTTTATTACAAAATCGGGTAACAGAGGTAGGTGGTTGTACAGTTTTTATCGAATGTTTTTATATTTCGTCACACACGATAGTTTGAACATTTTTCCAAATCTGTGCTCCGGATGTTCCAGATAATAATGCCTTAACAATAAGAGAGGAAGGATCAACTATTCTACAATATAAACTAAGTGTTCATTGATTACCGACTTGAAAACTAAAAAAATGAATTGAGAATAAAAATAACGATTTTAGATTAAAAAAAGTTTGTCATTGCTAGGAAGATGAAATAAACTACTCATTCTTTTGAGAATAAGAGCCATATTAAATATAGAACTATTACTTTGAAAACTAAATCAGCCATCGTAACATTCGATGGGAGACGTGTTGGCTAGAAACGAAAACAACTACAAAATCCCTAGATTGTTTAGTCGTTCAGTATAAATGATCAAAAAATAAAAACAGAAACGTAGGAGTCAACGTTGTTTATTTTTTATAAGTAAACTTTTAAAAAAGATTTGTTATGAAAAAAAAAACAATGACAAAAACATATACTTTAAAAAAACTGATAAATGATAACTTTGTTTTTTAAAGTTTTGTTTAATTTTTTCCGTATTCACCAGGCAAATTTCTGCCCGATGGGGGCTAAAAGTTCAGCTAAAAAATATGCGTATGTGCAGGATTTCAAATCTCACATTTTTCCTTGCGTAATAACTTTTTTTTAATAACGACTTTTTTAAAGTCTACAAAATCCCTGATACTAACTAACTAACAAGGGAAGGTAAATTACTAATACAATAAATATTTTGGAACACACAAGACTATAGCTTAATTAAAAAAAGTTGATGATTTTACAATTACTTATGGGAAAACTGAAATTAAGCGTCATTCTAAAGTTACATATTTGGGTTGTATCCTTGCTGAAACACTTTCAGGTGAATCTATGGCATTAAAAGTTATAAGCAAAGTAAACAATAGGTTAAGGTTTTTGTATAGGA
>JAYJMI010046998.1:0-12025 GCA_036873855.1 Sarsia tubulosa
TCTTCGATGAAAGAGCTGATGATTCGCTATATGTATACATTTGCATTGTTTTACAATACTGCTCATTTGCTGCACAATAGTGCCATTTGATAAAAATATCATATACCGGGGATCCACTGGCAATCTATCCCTTGTTTATTATGTTATTTCACCAGTCTGTTATCACTAAGACTAAACAGTAAGAAAATCCTCTGAGAGATAAGGCGGTATCTACTACTTTCGTGTTATATAAGACAATTCCCAGAAAAGAGAGATAGGTTTTCTCTTTCGTCATTACTAATATTTAAAAATAAAAACTTTTAGTTTTATTTCCCAGTTGTAACAACGGATGTTATCACAAATATCGGACATTTTATTAAAAACTTTGATTTTAATTTCTTTTGTTTAGGGTTTTATTTTGCTTTAGTAATCAAATCCTTTTAATGATATACTAATTAAATTAAACGATTTTCAACGGAATTTAAATTGCTTTTTGTAAAATTAAAGTATATATATAAGTGAACATTAATGTAAACATCATATATTAGTTAAAGCGAACAAGGAAAGATCTACAAAAACAAAAAGGAAAAAAAAAGATTGAGGGGATATTTTGTGTATTCATTCATGCTATTCAATATATTTTAAGCATGTCGAATGATTGTTATATATTGCTGTTTGTGGAAGGGTTCATAGTTACCCCTGTATTTCACCAGATGACGTATCTTTGTAAATACAGCTTCAACGTTCTACTAGACATTTATTTATTCATACGACATGTACATATACAAGACTTTTTTACCTTACTATTTTATATCATCACAAACTCTTATAACAGTCGAACGATATTAAAACCAGTAACTCTTCGAAAGAAACTAAATGTAAATACGCAACTACTTCTACATGTAAATAAAACGCGTGAAAACGAAGATGTAAATATAAACAGTATTACAGATACATATAAAACAACTATTACAGATGTAAATAATAACAATACTATAGAAAGTGTACATAATAAAACAGAGGTCGTCTATGAGGACGAATATAAAAAGATATTATTTAGTTTAAAGTTTTATCAAGAAGTTTATAAACAGGTATGTGGTCCCCAACGCATCTTTCAGACCAACGACCCTTCTAAACAGACATTCTCGTTTTATAGGAGTATATTCGATATCGTCTCTTCTGTTGGTAACTTTTATTTAAAAGATCAAAAATCAAGCAACAATGTCCTTAAAGTTCTTTCTTTTCTAGCTTTATGTTCTTATTGTGCACTCTTTTCTGCTAAATATTTAACCGTTCATTTTATTTATTTAGCTGAGTCGTCGACCCACAGTCAAAGAACTTCGTAAGAAGAAAATTATAGGTTTTAACGAATATGTCGAAGTTTTCGACGTACAAGAATACGACAGAAGGTCAGTATCATTCAAACACTTCCTATCGTCACTTTATGATTATTCATTTGACAATTTAACAATAGTGGCATATCCATCAAAAAGGATTTAAAAGTACCCGTTATAAAAGTAGCAACATTTACTCATCACAGGAAACATTTCGACTCGTTAACCGTAATAATTTATTTCCTGCGTAGTATTTATTATGTAAACATCATTGAAGTTGATAATACGTTTATACTTTATAAGTGCAAGTGATATTTTGTGATAAAGCTACTTAAAAGCTTGGGAATTTATCTCGATTCTATTTAACTTGTTTTCTGATTATATTATAACAAGCAGGGAAACATATTGTTAAAGCATTATCATAAGTGAATGGAACTTTGAACATTCCTACAATGAAACTACTAATGTTAATTACTTGAAATGATTATTAGTATTTCCGTTTTCTCAAACTTATGAAAATAGCGGCCATCTTGTTTGTAAAACAAAAATCTATGAGCTAGAGTAAGCTAATGTCTTAATAACAAGTTTACTACGGCTGTCGTTACTTGTAAATATTTCCATTCCAAGTTGCATGCATGCTAATTTTATGGATTTTTTTTCAAACTATAACCTTTGTTCATACCTGTTTAGAGCTGACAAACCATGGACGCGTCTGACACCTAAAGACAAAGCTTCCATCCGAAAAGAACTTAATGATTTTAAAGAATTTGAAATGGAAGTTCATGAAGACAGTAGAATATATACAAGGTATTTTCAAATAACATTTCTTCCATATTGTTAGTTAGAAGTAATCAGCCTTCTTATTTTTGATGGCAAAAAAGTTTGATTTAACAACCGTAATTGTGTTCAAAGTATATTTTTCTGACTTTGCACTTCTGTACTTTGTAACTTTTTATCGCATTTACCGCATGTTTTTATCTTATCTGTATTTTGATATTATTTTCAAAAGTACAATATCTGTCGGAAATTA
The DNA here is from genome assembly GCA_036873855.1 of Sarsia tubulosa. NCBI lineage: Eukaryota > Metazoa > Cnidaria > Hydrozoa > Anthoathecata > Corynidae > Sarsia > Sarsia tubulosa. The sequence goes on from JAYJMI010046998.1 coordinate 2,344, forward strand.
AATATTATTATCTTAAATTTTTTCTAGATTCCATCGTCCATAACTGATGTTTCATATATAAACTCTTTTAACAAAAGAAGAATTTAATGCAATACGTGGACACATCGTCAAACATTGCATCACACAGTCAATATCCATCGTAATACGGTTTACATGTGACCAAGAATGATGTACAAATCAACTATTCGAATAGAATAAAATAAAACTTGTGCTCGATATATTTACTATATATTTGTATACATGATCGCTCTGCTGATTGCTTAACAATATAGTTGTCTTCCAACTATTACTTCTTTCACTCCTTTACTTAATTTGTGAAATTCCCCAAAAATCATTAACTGGTTAGTCATAAATACCCATGTTGATTTTAGTATGATTTTTTTAATTGTAACCAAATTTTAGTTTCATGATTCTGAGAAAAATGTAGACTCCGTGTCATCTTGATTAGTAGTGAGATCAGTCTAGCTTAAAGCCGTTTTCCACTTCAGTTCTTTTTCGTAGCGTGACGTGCCAAGCATATGTGAATCTATATCAAGCATGATATTTAACCATTACCCATGCTCCTTGGTACGTTACGTTAAGCAACAAAAAAGATGAAGTTGAAAACGGCCGTTGTTCGTTTAGCTGCTATATTTTTAATTTGCTTGTTATATAATGAATACATTATTTTTGCACGAATGTTTAAACCTAGCAATGTACAGTTTTTTATTGTAACATTATATACAATTTTGTTGCTTTGTAATTTCTTCGAATAAAAACAACAATTTTTCTTTCACTATTTATGTTTAGTTTGTTACGCTTTTTAATTTATATTGCCTTTGTTTTGGTGTGTTACACGAAAGTTTAAGCAACCTATAAATAACAGGAATTGAGCATCTTTCTTTTCAAATTGACTGATAACTATCTTTAATGGATTGCATAGCCTACGAACATAAGCCCTTTTACAAAAACATGTATTTGTAGGGTCTATGCACATTTACGAGAAAAGCCCTTCTAGCGAGTCGTAGGATTTCTGACAATTTCTGACATGCGCACTAGAGTTTATATGGCCTTTCTTTTTATTAAAACAAAAATTCTCGGAACACGATACTTGTTCCCATTCCTATCTTATATTTTATCAACTTGGTCTGACAGTTTTTCGTGTAAATGTGCATAGACCAAGTTTAAGCGTGGTCTATATTCGTAGGCTATGTAATTGCATGGCTATGATTTAACATCGTCTAGAAGATCAGTTTAAATCTTCTTTCAAGGTAGTTGAAATAAATAATTCTAAATTAAATTGCTAGTTAAACAAGAAAACAGTTTTCGAATACTCCGGAAGACTTAAATATCAGGTTAATAAATTTGCCACCAAATTCACACTCTAATTATATTTACTTCTACAGTTAATTGAGGTTAAGCATTCTAATGCCTCTTTAAATTGATAAAAAATTCGAAGATTGCTTAATCTCCATTAAAGTGTTAAAAATTATATTTTATCGATTTTCAGTATTTATTTTGTAACATTTGGGATGCGGTTTGTTTTTGGGTATAGTTTTTACCATTCTAGTTTTGTAATTGCCTAGTTTTTCCAAAAATATTTCCAACTTTAATTCTAGAATTCTTTCTTTTTGTAAAAGATCACGCAATCTCGTGAATGACTTTGTCATGTTGGAATATAAAATGCTAAAGAATTTTGTGAGTTTGAATTCGTTTATCTTTTCGAATTTTAAAAAGATGAAATGAATTGTCAGATATTACTACTCATTCAGTTGAACTTCGTTGAACTTAGCAGCTGCCACCATAACAAGATTTATGGGTTCTACCTTAAGAAAATATATTGATGCGCAGCAACGAGTAAGCTTGAAGACACTTACACTCAAGCTTATGAGTCCTCCAGAAAGTTAAAACTTCTAAAAGTATATCGTAGAGAGAAAAATACTTTTAGCATTGTTTAGATTCTCCTACATGTGGTTTTATTCATACTTAGTCAGTAAAAGCTCCCACTGAGCAGATTAACTTTTAAGCTTCTCTCATAACTTTTATACTTGCAATCACTTCAACCAAATCAGCAAGGACACATTTCTTGTATGTACCAGATCTTGTGTAGGGTGGAAGCTGTAAATGATTTTTAGGTAATTGTACCATGATTGTATTTGAATATTGTTTATGTATTTTTTTCATTTGTTTTGTATATATATATACCACGTTTCTAATAAACAATGATGAATTTAAAAGCCTTTGATGAAACTTAAGAATAAAGTTTTTAAATCCTTATAATGCAATTGATTTTTTACCCTTCAGAACTACTAACCATACACTTTTAGCGAGTCGGCTAGTTGAACAAAGTATATAGGTATTAAGAAGTTGTAAAGATAAATGGCTTCTGCTTCCGTTCTTCTTTTCTATCTTATTAATTAAGACATGAGTTTGATCCCGTACGTTTGTTGACAATATTATTTAATGAGTGAGGAATGTTAATTACGTATCTTATCCATCAATACACGATTTAAATTTAATCTCAAAAAGACGTAACTAGTATTTAGCATACAAATCTTTTTTTCCGCAAACTCATTTGTCCTGGTTGACAGTTTTGTTATACTTGCGATAGACCCTTACTCGAGACTTCCAAGGCTCTCAACTTTTACGTTTGACATAAAGTCAGACACTTTTTATTAAAGGGGCTTACTTGTGTGAAATCATTTTTGTGGTACCTTTATTGAAATTAATGTTTTGTAAAGGTAAAGAGTTGTAGGTAGGCTAGCCTTCAAACATGGATCATGCTAAAACTTGGTCTATTTACATTCGCCAACAAAGCATTAGTAACGAATTATTGACATATTTTTCCAAGAAAACTATCCAAGAAGATTTTGAATATTTGGTTGGTTTTAGAAGTTTATTTTTAGAAACAATGATCCCTTGCTATGACCATGGAACTACTATTAGTAGATAAAAGTAGTTTTAAATAAAGTGAGAATTTTATAAAGGTTTAATAAAGGTTTGTTTTGTCGTTACAAATATGTTCGCAATGCGCATTAGAGTTTTTACGGCTTTTCTTCTTATCAAAACAAAAATTCTCGGAAAAAGATACTAGTTCCCAGTCTTATTTTTATAATTTTGTCAACGTGGTCTGATGGCTTTTCCTGTGAATGTGCATAGACCAAGCTTTAGCGTGGTCTTTATTCGTAGTCTAAATGCGCATTGGCTATTATTTTCGACATGTATCCAGAAATCTTGGAATTCTCTAGAAAGCCAATAAAGTAAGCAAAGCTATAGTAAGCTAATAAAGTAAGCAAAGCTATAGTAAGCTGATCAAATAAGCAAAGCTATAGTAAGTTGATAAAATAAGTCAAGCTATAGTAAGCCAATAAAATAAGTAAAGCTATAGTAAGCCAATAAAGTAAGCTGATAAATTAAGCAAAGCTATAGCTATACTATAGTACGCTAATAAAGTAAGCAAAGCTATTGCTAACAAAACACAGCCAGTTTCTATGGCCATGGAATATTCCATATTAAAAAAAAAATGATGGTAAAATTATTATGTGAGTTGCTATTGTTTAAGGACAAAAACTGTTTCAACGGACTGGCAGGTCCAATCGTAAGTCTATGTATGTTTCGGTGGAGAATAGTGAAACTTTGCATTTTAGTATCGGTCACAGTTTGTACCCCCAATATACAGAGTTGACCCTATCTGGCTCCTCGACTATAGATATTTTACTTTGAAACATTCAAACAAATGGTGAATATTTAAATTGAGACGCAATAAAAGATTTTTGGAAAATGCCTTAACTAGCGAAATCCGCGAAAATTAACCCACGCGAAAATTAATCCACTAAAGATAATAGAAAGATTAATCTTGACTCTTACTATCGAGTAATTTTAAATAGCTTTTTATAAGAAATTGTACTGACCCCATTTGGTTTTGCCCGCTGCTCATGTTATCATAGGCTATTAATTAATATTATTAATAATATCTTACTTTTACTAGTTGCTTCCCCTATTTAGCATACATATTATATAGATTTTATTCCCACACACTAAAGCTCCTTGCACACACCGCTATCCTCTCCATTTAGGTTTCCCGGAGAGGATGCAATGCTATTTTTAAGTCAGCGACTTTAGTCGATGAGTTATTGGTTTAGGCAGATTTTATTTTTTTTATTTTTTATTATTCTTCTCGTATACGGAACACGGAATCGAACAATTTCCGGAACAATTTTCTGGAACATCCGAAACATTTCCGGAACAATTTTCCGGAACTTTTTTCCGGTATTTTTTAATTTTTTTTTTCTGTTTACTATTCTTCTATCTCGCTGACTTCTCTGACGCAAGCAGCTGAATTTTTGTAATTAAAATATCATGATTATTGTATAAGAACGGGTCCAGCGTAACTCTGTCCAACTAGAAGTATTTCGAATTTTTTAACCATAAACATTTTTTTATTTTTCCCTTCAAGGGTGTTTGTTTGATGTAACCAGAGAAATTATTTATTTATTTGTTTCATTTGTGGCCTCGTTTTTATTATGCTTAGGGTTGACATATGCTAGTTTAGTAATCAGGGAAACTACTAATGGCAAGCGATTCATAACAAAATCATACCAAAGAACTCTTTGCAACAGCCATATCTTTTAGAGTAGAAGTTGGAATATTTCCATATATTCTGAAATGTTAACATAGGACAGAGAAAATCGAAAAGAAGAGGTTTACTTTAGAGTCCAAGGATTTACAGCGTTTTCAAAAAATTGTCTTGCATATCAACTGTACTAGTATTATGTGACACAGTGTTTATATTTGGTACATTTGGGTCTTAATTTATCAAGGTTGATATAAAAGCTTATTTATCTTGTTAGGCAAGGCTATATCGAGAAAGGAAAAGGGGTAATTAAAACTGTGATATCTTAGAGAAATATATTATTCTATAAAAATAAGATTTAAAATGTACAACAGATAAAAATGTTTCACCTTACCGTTTGATTATGAAAAAAAATTGCCAAACAAAAGAAGCAGTTAAGTGCTTCGCCTTTGAATCTTCCACAAAAATATTTTAGTGAAAAGTTAATGAATTTAAAAGAAATATTTTTGTAGATTCGAATAGCCAGAGACTGTCAATTACCCAAAAATGATTTAAAAACTACTAACATAATATTATTTATTACTCATTGTAAAACACTATTATGGAAGAAACACTTAATTTATATGAGCAGAATTTACAAACATGTTTTTGTGAATAATTTGTTAGAACATCGTTGAAGCGAAAACTACTCGAAGCTAATCGCAGTACTTTGATCGAATTTACAGAGTTGCAGAATCTACTAGAATATGTTCTGAAAATTCTAAAACCAAGATTGGCAGGAAACGAACTTTTTCTCTCTACATTTTGGCTTCTCATTTGCCGAGTTACTGTAAAAGAATAAAAAAATTAGTCTTATTGTCGAAGAGAAAGAATTATATTTTTATATATAAAAGTCCAGGTAATATTGGATGTATGTAATACTTGAAATAGAACAAACTATAAAAGTAAATCGATATACGAGTATAGATAGGATTTACCAACAACACACATCCCCTTTACTGGATTGTTGAGCCAAAGTTTAACATACTTCATAGCAGTGGTAAAGATTAAAAACTATCCAATGCGGTGAAAGTCCTTCGAAAAGTCCATTATAGTTAGCCGAAGACGTAGTGCAATAGATTCATACACGGAACTCTGACTACTCCGACTACTTTGTTATGTACTACTAAGTTTTGCGTTAGGTACTGGCTCTACAATACAGTTGGCTGTGTGGTTTGTAAATCTTCTCTATATCCCTATCTTAACAATAAGTTCATGTTGGCATATGGAAAAGTTCTGGCTGACGTGAAAATATACTTAGATAAACGAAATGTATTTAAATAGATATATCTCCAATATTACCTGGACTATGAGTATATTAAAAGCTAAGATAAGATATTATTAAAACGAGAAAGACTTTAGTAAAAATAAGTTCACTCTACGTATGCTTCCCGTTTATAACTTTCCGCCATTGTTGTTTGAACAGGGCGACCTAATGTACGTTGTAAATCTCCTGAACGTTTACTCTGAAACTGCTCGTAGTCTTCATTATATGTTGATTTCAACAAAGGATTCGTCATACTGTCAGTTTTCATATGACCATTTTGATCAACAAAGTTCACTGTTTTCTCAGCCGTCAAACCAAGAGCGGGTAAATGCTGCTGTAATGGAGTTGCACTTTTATCTCTTATCGATATGTTCTGAAAATCTTTACCTATATTTTCTTGGTTAGCTTCCACTTGAGGTTGAACTCCTGACACGAGTTTTTCACGTGTCTTCATACACGTGTTATCTAACATCAGCGAATTGATCTTGATCGCTAGATCATTTTCAATGCGAGCTAAATCTAACAACAGATTTTTTAATGCAGATTCAGCTACTTGTAATTTCTCGAACAAAGATTTTAACGAGCCTTCGATTTCTCCTACTTCATGACATAACTGGTACTGGGGTGCATCTCGACACAACTCCACATTCTTACGATGCGTTCGATTTTCAAGTCTTGTTTGAGCCACCTAGATTAAGATTAGATAAGATAGATTAAGGTAAAGAAGAAAATAATTTAATTAATTAGAAATCACAAACATTTTGAATATCTTACTTTCAATTTTTATGAGTATATATCAAAATAAAATAGTTTACCTTCATCGGTGCCATTTTTGCATCAATTGCTTCTCGTAATGCTTCAATGTCTTGCTCCAGTGTCGCAATCTCATCTTTGGTCTACAGAAATAAAAATAAAAATTATCTTAATATTCTAATTCATATGTGAAAATGAAGCAACTTGCTTTGGTTTGAAAAAGTAAAAAAAAACATGCCAAAATATTCTTTCCTGGATCGTTTAAGTTCTTTAGAAAAAGTACGTATTGGAAGAGATACAAAATTACCCTCGATTTTTAAGTTTACATTAAATTGTATTAAATTGTATGTATTAAATTAATACATTACATTTTGCTGTTGCCATTCAAGCTCATCTTTTGTCTGTTCGGTTTCATGTATTCTTTTTCTGAATTCATATTCTGTATTTTTCCTCTGAGCTTCTAAATCGTTTTTGGTCTTCTCCAAAGTCGCAAATATTGCTTCCCTTAGTCTTTGAGATGCTTTCATTTCGGCTTCACCTCTCAACTTATTATACTGTGAAAACTGATCCCAGGTCTCTGGTGTTACGCTCCCTTTAACTGTACGAGTAGGTTGGACTTGAAAATCAATATCTGTCGAGTTATTATTTAATTGGTGACAGTGACTATCAATTTCTAAAGCATGCCATTTATCACTGAGATCACAATGAATTTGATGTCTGGCTTCTTGAAGCAAACAAAGCTGCTCAAAAGCTTCTGAAACTTTTTGTTGTAATAAAGCTTTAATTCCTTCGATTACTTCGACCTCTTTTTGTAATTGTTCTTCTACTTTGTCTCTTACCAAATCTATATCTTTGCGATTTTCTCTCAACATAAGACATTCAATAGCTACGTCCAAGGGTAGCTTTTTAGCTTCAAGTGCTATTTCCGTTCTCTCTTTTTCTTCCTGCAAGGAGTTTATTTCATTATCAGTGTCTTTTAAACACTTTTCCAATGATTTTCTCCATTCGTTTATATCATCGATTCGTTTTTCAAGTTTGGTATCACTCTCGTGTTGAGTCCATCTCGTATGGTTATCAGTTTCATTTCGTAGTCTTCTTGCATCCTGTCGTATCGTATGAGACGAGTCCCTTAACCGCTCAGCATTTGTTCTTAAAAGAGTATTCGATGTGTGCCAGTCTGATACTGCATACCTAAACAAATAAGTAGAAGTATTTAATAATCATTTATTTGGTTTATTTAGAACAAATAATTTGGATGAACTCTAGACTAGATGAAATGTAGTCGTTTCTTAAAATATGCATTACGTAAAGTAAATCTGCAAATTGCACCTGTATAATTAGACTAGGTATAGTCCCTTCTTCTTTAAAATCGCAAAAAAACTATCCAACAACCGACTCATTTTAATAAAGTCCTTTTAGCAGTATCCTTTGTTCATTGGTTTTAACATGAAACTATGTTCCATGCGTTGCGTTAACAAGTTTTTCATTTTTGTGAGCTGTTAGCAAAAAGTTGTTCTGATTATTGTTATACAGTAGAATATTTATATAAAATGAGTTTGAATATTAAAGCTAGAAAACTGTAATTATCTTATAAGAACCTTATTGTACTTATTATGTAAGTCCTAAGTGGTATAAGGAAATACTGTACAGTACAAGATAAAAAAATATATATTTCCCTTTTTTTTTTGTAAATAATTCCCCTTTTTATAAATATAAACTTTAATTATCTAATTGACAATTTGAATTTTACTTTTGCTTTACTTATTACTTTAATTACCTATATTGATATATATTGTATCTGTATATATATATATAAGTAAGTTTTTAAGTAAGTTTATTTCACTGCCAATAAAATACAAGTTAAAAACAACAAAAAAGTTAAAAATGTAATAAAACTGCCTATAAATAGTAAAATTGTGTATAACTATAAAATATAAAAATATAACTAAAATCATCAAAAATATATAAAAGAGAGAGAAGGGTGGCAGCAGCAGCAGGGATAACACAAAACAAGCAAAAAAGCCAGATTTCCATTGTGGTCCCTAAAGTACTAAGTATAAAGTACTTTCCAGCCGTTGTAAAAAGCTCAATTGCTTCTTCTTGTTTTCTTTTGTTTGAAGATTTTGTTATGCAAATATCTGAAAAACTAAACTAGAGTTTTTTTTGGGGTGGCGGTATTCTAAAGTTTAGCCGAGATATTACATTTTAGGCTTTTCGGCGTGCGGACTAAAGGGCTATAAGAAGAGCTGAGCCTAACCTAATTGGGGTCGAGCGTCGCTGTTTGTTCTTTAGCATTTAATCCAAAATAAGCAAACCAAAAATGTTCTCATTTCGTATTTTTAGCCGCGTAACACAGTGTGGTAATTTTTACAGGACTTGTTCTATAATCGCTCCGTTTTTTTGAAAGAAGCTCCAAACTAGTACATGGATTTATTAACCTTACCTAATACCTAATAAGCTACCAACAAAACACTCAAATTAATTATACACAGCTATAAGCTAGCTAAACACTTTTAGTACTTACCTTGGCGGCAATTTATTTAATGATAAAGACATCCTTATTTCATTAAAATAATATTTGATTAACTAGTTAGGCTTTAGTTGCTTAGCTAGAGATCTAGTAGAATGTTCTTTTTGATCGGTGAAATGTTAGAGAGCTACCATTTATGTTTACATTTATTCAAAAAACGTAAAAATGTAAATAAATAACCGGTTGCCTAGTAACAATTCCCGTATAAATTTGTAAAAAAAGCCCGCAAAGCATTGTACTTTCTATTTTGCCCCGGAAGTTCGGTGCCGGAAATTCTTGCGACGTATATCGCGGTAACTTCGTTAATGTTTACGTTCTTTTTTCTTTTTTCTTTGTCCAGTCTGACATATGTGCATACAAAATGTAATATCCTGGTTTAAATGGAGTTGCGATTTTAAGCAAAGTAAAAGTGTGAATTCGTTGAAGCATTGTCTGATCTAGAGCGCAGTCTGAAGAACTTGAGGTTAAAGTGGCTTACTCAGGTGAAACTATTTTGTGAAACCTATATTGAATTTTATTTATTGCAAAGAGCAGTGTGAGA
>JAYJMI010047109.1:0-12025 GCA_036873855.1 Sarsia tubulosa
GATCGCATAACTTTTGAATGAGATTGAATTTTTTGATGGGGTTTTCGGTTCATGTCCTAAAATTGGCTGAATTTTCACACAAAAGAATAAAAAAATTCGCGGTAATGTACCTTTAATTAGACTCTGTCAAAGTGAAAAGGAAATAATACAAAGTTATCACGCGTAGAGCTATATACACCTAAAAAGTTGAGTTCAAAAGCTAAATCGATTTTAAAATTTAGGCTGCACTTTTGAAATCCTGCCTGCAAGATATTCACCTAGAACAATTATTTTCATTCAATTTTCATTTAAGTTTGGTTATAATTATTAATAGACCTTTCAAGGCTAATTGACGCCATTGCACACGGAATGGTTTTGAACTCTGTTTCGTACTTTATATGTGTTTTACATAAATTTTTCCGCAGTAAATGTAAACAACAATAGAACGATGGAAATTTAGGCCACAGATTTAAATTTTTCAAGAAAATTTACAAGACTATAATTATATTCTAAAGCAAATGAAAAAGGCATAACGAATATTTTTTAACAGTATTGCTCTAGATGTAATGTTTAACCGTTGTGCTTTTATCTTTTGAATATATGTCTTTCTCCGTGAATTATTTTACAAAAATATATCTGTACGCGTTTTTTTCAAGTCGACGGGTTTACTAAGTTTGCCGGTCAAACTAAATTTCCCGTAATCAGAAATATGTTAAAATTCACTTCAGTGTTTAACTTGCCAGCCTAGTGCGTAAGTTCAAAGTTCAACTTGACCATACCGTGAGCAATGGATTCCATTAGCCTTGAAAGGTCTATTAAAAGAATAAATGCAAGGTGACTGAAGACATTCCAAAGATGTCTGCAACGTTTTTAATTAAAGCAAGTAATAATATAGTAATTAAAGCAAGGTTACTTATTAGTAAATAACTATAAATTAAAGCGGGGTTATTATTTACAAATAGCTATCAATTAGCAAATACCAATGTTGGTTACAATGTAATAGCCAAATTAGTTTGTGGAATGTTGATGTGTAAATAAATATGTCAATAAAGTGAAGCCATTTACAAATTCTATAATTTTCCGAATTATTGAGAAGACGTGCAATCTGTTGCATAAGATACGTTTTCAGAAATACCTTTCCTTCCTTTGAAAGAAATGAATGTTTTATGTATCTATTTCGATTTGTAAAATAATTTTTAAAAACTACAATATAATCTATCAAGACGAAATATTATGCATTGAAAACTTCATTATTTTCCTCTCTATTGGACAGCTCTAAGTTCCTATGTGGTAAACAAACTATTTCATGCTCGGTGATGCTTACATGTTTCAGCGGCTTTATAAAAGACGACCATTGCAGTTGGGTCTTTGATATTTATAACATATTTACTAGTAGATACCCCTTAAAACACACACACACCCTTAAAAATTACAATCACAGTATTTAGCCTCTAGAATTAAGATATATTCGTTTAGGCCTTTAAATTTAGTCGTTTTGTGATTTTGCATAAATTTTCTTCAGAACTTAAAGAAGTAACAAAATAATAAATAACAAAATGCTAAAATGTAGAACAAAATTGTTGGCCTTTGAGGCTAGTAGACCTAAGGACCGGGTCGACCCTACTCTTCCTACACAATATTCGATATCTTTCGTCGAAGCTTGTTCGAAATTTATCTTTTTTTTAGTATGTATAGTTTGGAAGACGTTAGAAATCAAAGGTTAAAATTAGAGTTAAGTTAAAGGTGGATTAGTATTAGTATCATGTTCAGCCATGCAGGTTAGTTTTTGTACAAAAAATTAGAGGTTTTACAGTAAAGACGATAAACTTAATTTACGCGGAATTTTTCTGAATTTCTTAGGTAACGCTAAAATCAAAATAAGTTAAACGTTTCGTCGATTGATGGAGATTACCTTTACAACTTGAAATAAAGATTTTGTTATTATTGTCATTTTATAGAATTAGTCAGTTATACTGTATAATATTGACGAATAAAACCTATAAAAGGTATAATATAGATCAATAAACTATGGAAAATCTATTCCCTCTGTAAAAAGCAATAGCTTATTCATATAATAGATTTAAGAATAGGTCTCCTTACGTAACTAGAAAAGTCATACTAGGTTTCGATTAAGTTAAGAAAATCGTGCCGAAAGTTCAGCTTATTTTGATTATTTACTCCAGAGCGCTTAATATTCTCTAACTTCATGCAAAAAACTAGAAAAGTTAAATAAACGGAGATACATGGAAAATGTATATATTTAGCCCAAATTTTCCTCTGTTTAATCTTTACATGTATATGGTAGTTTGTTCTTACAATCTCAAGATCATATCTAACATCTTTTTAATATTTTGAGACATCATTTTTGTGTTACGTATTATTTTGGCTAGTAAAAACAAACTTTTTCTCTTTGTTGAGTGCGTTTTGGTTTTAAAATTAGTAGCCTGTATTTTTTTAGTGCAAAAAAACAAGATCCTAGAGAAGTCAAATTCCTTTTCGTCATAAGTTAAGTTAAATATTAACATCAACATTGAGTTTCCACTAATTAAAATATTGGCTCTGAATAATATAACCTAATTACTGTAAATAATTAAGCAAAGTTATTTATAAACCAATAAATTAAATCTAACTGAGACTTAAGTTTAATTTGCTAACTTGTTTTAATGCAACAGTCTATTTACCTTCCCTATGGATTTACTACTTATATTATAGCCGAAATGCGATGAAAGACGCCGGAGATTACTCAATTGTATTATTTTTTTTTCTTTTACTCATGGTGAAATGAAGGAATCGATCAGGGCCTTGGATTTATATTAAAACTTACAATTCTTACAATTGATGATAATAAAGTGCTTGCTGTAGCAAAGTTAAGCTATCCCGAGTAACAATTAGTAAGTTCTTTTGCGCAAAATTCGTGCAGATGTCCCAAGTATAACTAATTTGTCCCGAGTATGATTTTACTAACGCCTGTTATTCTATAAAAATATATTTTGTTAATTTGATTATGTAAAGATCATAGTTTCTCAACAGAAAAATTAAAGTTTTTATCACAGACTCCAGAGAAATATACTGGCAACATAACCTGTTTCGGGTAGAAGAACTTCTTATTAATGAAATAGAAATCTTATAGAAGAACTTCTTATTAATGAAAAAACTGGACGTTTTTATAAAAACACTGTTTTTATCAGAGAAACATGGATAAAAAATATTGTTTTTGTATGAATAGTTATTATCAGATCTAGAAGATACACCTATTAAAGGTCTGTTTGAAAAGGACAGATAGAGAACTCAAGAAAAAATTGTGAAATGCATCTATGTAACCTTAGCTGTGTAATTAAATATCATATTAATTTTTGGTAAATACAGTAAATGATCTGAGGGGAGGGTTCAACAATAGAAGTAATATGTTTTAATGAATATTAAATAAAATGCATATTTTCTTCACAGCACAGTATTCTAAATTACACTATAATAAATCATAATATTTCTTAAATACTAATGTTTAGAGAAATACCATATAATTGTAAAAGAATCCTATAGCATTTGTGAAAAATGCAACCACGTAAAACTTTAGACAAAAAGGCCAGGTACTTGATTTTTTTGATTTTTTCGTACTATTCTACTATAAGATCTGCAATTAGTATCAATTTTAAATGATTTAAATTCACAAAGTTAATCTCATAACAAAGTACTTAGTCTTTATGTCTAAAGTTTTATGTTGTTGCATTTTTTAGTAAAAAAATTTGAACAGTAAAGTAAAATAATTTAAAGGCAATATTTTATAATGACTGCTATTCAACAGTTTTTTCAAAGCTTCTTGTATAAAGTAAACAACAAGGGATAATGAATAGTAAATCTCTTCCCTATTAAACTATAGTTCTTCATCTATATAAAATACTATTGAGTATATCCTTGTGGTACAAATATGTTTTGAAAGGAGCATAAATAAGGTATGAAAATATCAGATATTGATAATATAATATAAACATTTTTAAACTGTAAATATGTATAAGCATAGTCATACAATCTCATGTCTATGACTATTGTATAAGTATATAAGAAAATGAGCATAATTTGTTACAACTATTTCATTGGAATACTATATCACACCACACAAAACATATAGCTTCAATTCTTCAACATAAATATTTTTAGAATTGAATTTAACAAATTATAAAATATATTTGAATAAATTTTTGATAGTGACGAGTTTTACCCTAAATTTGAGTTTTTGACCCCATTTTTAGAACAAAAAAACAAATTTTAGTCAGGCAAACGAATAAGATTTGTTTACGGAGTCCAGTTCAGTATATTATATAATTCTCTATTTTTTTTTACTATATAATTCGTAATCCTAGTTGTATTGTTGGGAGATGGTAAACTGTTAAACCTAGAACTATTCCCCTCAAAATAAGAATCTTTTTATAATCAGGCTCCTCCTAATAATTAATTCCCCTACTACCTCATGTAGAATATCTGTCAATATAAGTTTTTAGACCTCAAAAACTTACAGTATTAAAATTATGCCAAAAATTATGCCGCTAAATATTGTATTTTCTATTTTTATCAAACTAATATTTGTTGTCTTCAAATTATAGTTAGTTATATATTGACAGCAACAAATATCAATTTTGGTAAAAATAAAAAATACAATATTTGGCGTTTTTTTGCAAAATTTAGCCTAAAAAAATTGTAAATCAAATTAAAAAACAGATAAAAATTTTATCTACACTGACTGTATAAATATACTTTTAAAATACTCTCAATTCTGTATGTTATTATCATGAAGGTTTCAACAATCATACCAAACATGAAAATCATGCTTCAAAAGATTCAAATAAAAAATCTCAAAAGTATTAATTAAAAAAGAATCGAATATTGATACATTTACTTTATAACTAGAAGAACACTTACTTTTACACTTAAAAACAATACAGTACATTACATGGCAAGCCAATGTTTAATTGTACGTAATAACATGCCAATTGCATGTTAAATGACAAATGTCATATAAAAAAATGGCACGTAAAAAAGATTACACGTAAAAAAAAATTACGCGTAAAAAAAGTTTACAAGTTAAAAAAATTGGTACGTAAAAAAAATTGGCACGTCAAAAAATTTAGCACGTAAAAAAAATTGGCACTTAAAATAAAATGGCACGTAATTTTTGTTGGCACGTTTGGCAACCATGGCACGTGTGACACGTAGAACACGTTTGGCACATTGAAAATATAGGCACGTTGAGCACGTTGACACGTTTGGCATGTAAGACACGTATAGCACGTATGACACGTATGACACGTAGACGCGTTTGGCACGTTGACACGTAAGACACGTTGGACAAATCCTAGTTATAAAAATAAAATCTAATCGTGAATACATCAGTAACTAAATAAATCGTGGATTAATCTAAATGAAACAAATAAATCGTGGCTCCATGTTAGTTTCGTGTAAGTGTAGAGAAAGTTCGGGGAACTCGAAGAAGACTTCATGCGAGTCTTGTCACCGAGAATCGATGTAGAAAACTGATTAATTCTCTAAATTAAATCTCTCGATTTTGTATAATAATAAGATATTTTTTCTTATTATGTTTTTCAAGAATTTTATTAAAAATATGAATCAATTTCGTGATATTTGCTTTATGAATCAAAAACGTTTAAAGAATCTATTTCTGTACTTTCTAAAATCAGAGGTGTAATTTTGTTCCACATGTGTGGTGCGCGATAGCTGATGCAAAACTCTTCATACTTTGTTTTTATTATTGTTTTGATCTTGTATTGTATTTGCCTGATAATTTTTCTCTATACAAGTTATGAAATATACGAGGAGATAGGCCTATCTTACATTTAAACATAAAACAAAGATTTTGAGGTTTGGATTTTCATTTCTTCAAACAGTGGCTTAGAGAGTGTTAGACGATCTTCAAAGGTAATAACTCGGATCGCATGTTTTTTGTTTTCTGAAAAGTTTTAATAGCTTAGTTTTATTGGTACTTGCCCAGGCCATATTACCATATAATAAGTGACTATGAACGAAGAAAAAGTATAATTGTTTAAGCAGATACTTTGGCAGTAAGTTTCTTGATTTATATAGGATACCTATGCTCCTGGAAATTTTGCTACATATTGTATCAATGTGATGTTTCCAAGTTAAATTTTCATCAATATATATATCCCTAAAGATTTTGTAACTTTGTCTCTCTTAATCTCTGTATTATCAATTTGAAGTTTTGGAAGGGTAGAAGGGATTTTTGTTTTGTGTACATTAAGTGATAATTTATTTGCTTTAAACCAGAATGAAATTTTTTGGAGTTCAAGATTCATTTTTACAAAAAGATCTTGAACGTTTTTCCCTGATTTAAATAAGTTTTTATCATCAGCAAACATGACGTTAAAAGGTTTTGATGAAGCTTTATAGAGATCGTTGATAAATATTATAAACAAAAGTGGTCCAAGAATTGAACCCTGTGGTACTCCACAAATTATATTCAAAGCTTCTGAAAGTTTTTCATTATCATAAGAAACTTACTGCTTTCTATTTTTAAGGTAGTTTTTTAACAGTTTGTGAGTTTTGTTTGTAATTCCGTAATATTCTAGTTTTTGTAATAAGATGTCATGATTTACTGTATTAAAAGTTTTAGACAATGGCATTCTCAGTTGAGGTATTTTTTTGAAATCCAAATTGTCTAGAAAAAGGGAAGTTATGTGTATGGAGATTATATATAATACGCTCTAAAACTTTTGGAAAAATTGGAAGAACATATTAGGTCGGTAATTTCCTACTCCAGTTGAATCACCTGCTTTAAAAATAGTCATTTTGGTTATTTTAAGATCACCAGGAAAAATACTTTTATTATACATTTACTAAAAATATAAAAAAGTGGATCTTTAATTTCTTTGTAGAGCTCTATCATTGAGTTACAATTGAGGCCGTCTGTTCCAGTTGCTTGGTTTTTTTGAGAAGACTTAAAAGCCGTTTCAAATTCTTCAAATGTTAAGTCACTATCGCTAATTTTATTTTCAGTTCTTGTTAGATAATCTTCAATAAAATTAAAAACATCTGGAATCTTACTAGCTAATTTCGGTCCAATATTAGTAAAGAATCTATTGAATTCTTCAGCCATCTTACATTGACTATCTTCTGCTCCGTTTTGTTTTCTGTATGCAATTTAGGAAAAGTATTTCCTTTAATTTTAGTTTTCCAATTATTTCTTTCATTACTTCCCAAGTATTTTTAGAATCGTTGTTATGTTTTTAAATTTGGGTTGAATAAACTTTTCTTTTCGCTTTTTTTT
This sequence comes from Sarsia tubulosa, assembly GCA_036873855.1. Lineage (NCBI taxonomy): Eukaryota > Metazoa > Cnidaria > Hydrozoa > Anthoathecata > Corynidae > Sarsia > Sarsia tubulosa. The sequence goes on from JAYJMI010047109.1 coordinate 7,274, forward strand.
AATTTTTTCAACATATTTATTGTAATCTTTATATTCTTGTTCTGCCATATGTGTTTTAAAAACTTTATATAAAGTCGTTATATAAAGGTGTCTGGAGTGTTTTTATTTTAACTGATTTTGTTTGAATCGGAAAGTTTTTGTCATAAATTTTAAAAATAGAATTGTAGAAACATTCATACAGTAAATTCACATCTTCTATATCTTTCATAAAGGACCAGTCGTTCAAAGCAAGCTCTTGTTTAAAAACTTATTTTTGTTCAGTTGTAAAATTTCTGTTTCTAACTTCAATTGTTTTATTACGATACTTTTGATTGGAGATATTGATGGCGACAAAAATTCCAAAATGGTCTGATATCTCAGATTTAATTATTACTTTTTTTAGTGACATATCAAAAAAATTATTTGTTAGAATGTTATCAATAGGAGTGGATGAATTTTTTTCTGAAGATGGTTAGAAAAGCTCGACTGCTAAATGAGGAACGACTTATTTGTAAAAGTGCAATGTTTTAAAAATTAACATCAAAAGCCTAATAGATATATCTCTAAAACCATATTCTGATTAACCTTAAGACTTTTTGAATTTTTATAGACCATCTGAAAAAATATCATGGTCATGTGATCAATAAATCAAGTGATAAGTCACGTAATACATTAGTTTTCCTGACTCCATCCATGATTTTCCATGATTTTTACCATATTTCCAATGTAAAATAGGAAAATTTGAAACTACTATTACTTTAGAGCTATGTAATCATGGAGTTGAAAATTGGCAGGACAGTTACTTGGCAGAATACCTTTACTTGAAATTTGGTCATGTGGCATTGCTATGACGTCATATAATGGCAGTGACGTCGTTTTTTGCTTTTTTGTAATTTTTGCTTACTTTGTGGTGCCGCATGAGCAAAATTAGTGACGTAATTATTTCAACTTTTTCGAATTTCTAAAACAACATTGTATTGGCAGTGTTTATGCAAAATTTGAGGTCTTATAAACATTGCATTCAATCATTGTTGCATTTGATGACGTCATCAAAATTATGCTGACTCCAGAATTATTTCTTTTCATTTTCTGAAAGGAGAAGTGTAGGACATAGTTCCTGCAAAATTTCAAAGTGTGTGAACAACTCAGTCAAAATCTAAACAGGGGGATAATTTTACCCCGTCCTACCTAGTCATGGTCATAAAAAAGCCCACCCAGAATAGGGTTAACCATATTAACCCTGGTATTTTTATCCGTTTGAAAATACAACGAATATTGCAATATTTATTATAATAACACTAATGTTACTGCTTGTTAGGAGAATTTAACTCTTTATTTATTAAAACACAGCCTTAAAGTTTTGGAAAACGAGGTTTTAAAAGTACCACTTACAAAAAAATATGTTACTACTGAGTTAGTTCCGCAATAAAAGAATTTTGCAATAACAAAACGTCCAACTTTGTTGTGTATAGAAAAATTGGAAGGAAATAACTATTTTCCAGCCATACGTTTTATTTGGAACGAAAAAGACTACTTTATTCGTTGAACATTAATTATTTAGTTCCACTAAGCTCAACTTAATAACATAACGTTATATTTTCAGCTGCTATAATATCCTGCTTTAATATATAATATTGCCGAATGAAAGAGTTCATAAAAATTGTTCTTCTATTATTTTCAGAAGTATTCTTTAGAGCTGTCGTAAAACATGTAAGTACACAAGTTTATACTCTTAAGCTACCTATGTGTCCACTGAAGCAAATCTATTCGTGGCAAATGGTTATCGTAAATAAAAAACAAAAATTATCAGTAGACACCATTTGCGATAAAAAACACACCTGTTTATCGTTTAAATCATGTCGCATGTTGCATGCCTACAATAAAGATTGAAAATGCTAGCAACCTAAAGAAATAATTCTATCGCAAAAAAAATAATTCTTCCAAAGTTTAGTTATATAAATAAAAGAAAATTCAAAAGAATCTTTCGTCAGATAAAAATTATTTCTAAAGAGCCAATATCTGATGTAAAACACGTTGCGTCTGATATTGTTGTATTTTGTTTACTTTTACTGAGCGTAAAAGTAAAGTTGAAGTTCTAGCTAGCCGAAATCATGAACACAATCGACCGCACAAACGCGCCGTGCATTACATTGGATACTGGTTCTTTAAAACGGCAAAATTAACCGGCATCCGTTTAATAATTATATAACTTTTTTCATACTGATAACAATCTTAAATGTTTATTTTATTGATGTTATTTTTTTAGGGAGAAGTCAATCAAATTGTTGTTATTACAGTTTTTGTTCATCATACTTATTACAACGACCACTGCTCATTTAACAAGATATAAAGGAAGCCTTTTAAGGAATGTCATTGCGGATACAAGAATAATCTCTGATGTTGAAATTCCAAAAGACAATTTTGTATGGCACATTGCATCACTTATGCATCGTGATTACTCTTCGAAGGTTAGACGATTAAAACAGTTAATTGCGTTACGACGAAATTTGATAGTTGATCGGAGATATGGTAAATAAATTACTGTAAATAACTAGAAATGAACGTTACCCTTAACTACGGTTACCCTTAACTACGAGCTGCAATTGAATTAATTCTCCAAACAAAACTAATAGACCTACAGTACTTACAAAAATATGTAATAAAATGAAAATAAGTATTAAGCAGAAAAAGTTACATCTTCTTTTAAACCTATTTTTCTAAGTTGCTTAACTGTATTAAGGACATGAATGAGCTGTTATGTCATTAGCCTTAGTATAAACTCTATGCACCGTAAAACCGTTTAATCATCTTTATTGCAAAAAAGCAGTTCGAAATTTGCAGTTTGATTGACTTTTGCAACAATGTTTTCAAGAGGATACATTTTTATTGAGGATGCTAGACGTAACTACTGTTTCTCATAAAACATTTCTGATATATTGAAAAAATTAATGCCGCCTAATCCAACACATTAAGTTTGAATAAATATAAAAGTAACAAAATAATACATAACAAGAAGCACAAGTGCTTGAACTACTTCGCCTTTACGATCTATCTCGAGAAGAAAAGCTGAACAAGTTTCTAACACCTTCTGTATAATTTTGTATTAAATGCAAACACCTTTTTATCTTTCAAAAATAATTCGTTAGAATATTTTTAAAACAAAAACCGCTTAGATATTATCCCCAAAGTTTTTACAGAATCTGTAGAATTAAATTCCTGACAAGTTTCTGAAATTTTCATAAAAAAATATTGAATCGTTTTGGCAGGAGAAATTAATGAATATTTACTTGTCTAAAAAGTTTTAAATTTTGTTTATAAAGATAACAATAGATATTAAAAAGTTTTTTAAACCAATGAAAATTCATCTAATTTTTCTTAGACCAATAAAAAAACAGCTAATATTTCCAGCTATAGCAGTTACAACCAATCAAGTTGCGATTTTCAAACTTCTGTCTTCCGAAGAAGATAAGGCTTTAGCGAACTAGTAATCAAACAATTTCTTTGCTCATATCTAATATATTTGACTGCGGTATTACTAAGCAAGTTTCTAAATACTTACCTAAGTGTGATTAAGATATAAAATCATTTTTTTGTGCATTAACTTCTTACTCTTATTCTAGGCATAAACTTTTATGTATTATCATTTGGCTTAATAAATGCAAAAACTATTTTTTTTAAATTATGCAAAGAAAACTTTTAGCGAAAACTGCACTTACCACGGCTTGAAGTTCCAAAGATCAATATCAAATAACAGTCTTTTTAACTAACTTACAATTGCGGCGTTGTAACATGATTGACTTTTCAATCTGAATAAATATTCCACTGTTTGCCTTTACATAATATCCTTTTGACTTGAGGGAAACATTGTCTTTCAACGTGCCAAACGTGTCCTACGTGCTCTACGCGTCAAACGTGCCATGGTTGCTAAACGTGGCCCTTTTTTAACGTATTTTTTTGCGGTACGACAAGTATTGATGATTTTTCTTTTTCTTCAAACAAAGGTGATTATTGTCAATAAAATTTGGTTTTTGAATAAAACTAGACTTATGTATATCTTTTTTCTGTTTCTGAAACAAAACATCGTCTGGCTATGAAAATACTAAGTTCATAACGGCTATCTTTAAAACCCGGAATGTGGAACGCGGGAATGGAATAGTGGGAATGGTGGGAATGGTGGGAATAACGGGAATGGTGGGAATGACGGGAATGGTGGGAATGGTGGGAATGGTGGGAATGGTGGGAATGGTGGGAATGGTGGGAATGGTGGGAATGGTGGGAATGACAGGAATGACGGGAATGACGGGAATGGTGGGAATGGTGGGAATGGTGGGAATGGCGGGACTGGCGGGAATGACGGGAATGGTGGGAATGGTGGGAATGACGGGAATGACGGGAATGATGGGAATGGTGGGAATGGTGGGAATGACAGGAATGGTGGGAATGGTGGGAATGGCGGGAATGGTGGGAATGGCGGGAATGACGGGAATGGTGGGAATGGCGGGAATAATTAATTATTGTAATAACATAAAACTACATAAACAAAAACACAAAGCCCAAAATGTTTTATCTTGAAAGTTTCGTTATTGCAGAAACATAGGTCAAATTATTTGACCTGTAGTAAATAGAAGCTAAAAAGTTAAATTCGTGACAAAAGAAGAATATATTTCATTTAGTGTCTAGTCCCCTCCTTGAAGTAGGAGCTACCATTTTTTATTTTGCATGTTACCCCTGCAGATTGGTGCTTAAACCTCCCAAAGTAAAAGTAACTTTCAA
>JAYJMI010047442.1:0-12020 GCA_036873855.1 Sarsia tubulosa
TTGTTCCGGAAATTGTTCGATTCCGTGTTCCGTGTACGAGAAGAAAAATAAAATAAAATAAAAAAAACGCCTAAACCCATAACTCATCGACTAAAAGTCGCTGACTTAATTAATCGACGCATACTACGTCACAAAAGTTGAAGTCATGGCAACAAGACAAACTTTTAAAAATGTTATAATTCTAGTTCTAAAAGAGTAAAAGTAACGAAACATATATTTTTTTTGGTCTATTCACTTTACTCTATAACTTTATCGGGTTTATTAGAAGATTTTTTTTATCGACTCCTTTAGTAACGACTTTTTTAAAGTCTAAATTTGGTCAAAATTTAAATTTGATCATCATTAACTTTAAACTTTTTTACTTCAACACATACACAGTTAATAAATAAAATATTAACTGTTCTACTGGTCTGTACTTGAAAGACCAGCAAAACAGTTAATATTGTATTAATAACAAACTTACCAGAGCGACACAACTACCATTGCATCGTTGAGCACTTCCTGATTCTACAGCAAGAAAAATAACCAAACAGCAAAACCAAAATTTCATCATTTACCTCCCCTTGCAACAGATCTAGAAAGGAAAATATATTATTTATTTACTACTTTTGACTACATACATGCAACATATCTAACCAAATACGAGAACGAATATTATTCAATAGCCACAAGGGGGAGCATGACAAAAAATTCAGATAATAAAGATTATTTTATTGGAATATTTCTGCAAAGAACAAGAGTCGAATGGCGCAAATACGGTAGCAGCAAGTTTGGATTTAGAAAATGAATTGGCTAGTGAAATTGAAACAGCCTGATCTTTCATTACGTAAGGTAAAGTAACATTTTTTACCAAAGAATATCACAAATTTTATATTGTAAATATGAGTTAAATTAACATAGTCAGGAGACAAATCCATTAAGTAAAAATAACTATTCAATGACGTGGTCAAAATTTAGTCGCAACCTTGATAGATTTTATTGGAGACAAATTGCTACAATATGCCAAGCACTTATATAAACCCTCCTGGTTAAATTGTTATAGTATACCCTTTGCAAAACCTAAAGTAAAGCTCTGCTAAAATTTCTACAAGTACAATGAAAACCCAATTTATGGAAGAAATGAAGTTAACTGTTGAAATTTATTTTTTAAATACCAACAAGCGATCTCAAGCGATAACTTTTATTGACGCCAAAATACTTTCTGATAACGACCGAGAAATTTTATCAACACCAAAGAAACTTGCTGAAAAAAACAACTGAAAATTCTTTCATCTACGCCTAACAACTTTTTGAACAACGACCGAGAACTTTATGAACAACGACCGAGAATCTTTTGAACAATGACCGAGAACTTTTTTTATTACCACACCTAAAACACGATAAAGTCAATAAAACAACAAGCAACCATTTCTTTACAAAACAACAAGCAACCATTTCTTTATATACAAAGATTGTACAAAGGCTCTCCTTTCTCTCTGTATTATTACTACGCTGTAATATTACAAATAAACAGATCAAAGTAAATCTAATTATTGCATATTTAGTTAAAGCTCCTTGAGTCAATTTAATTCAAAAAATGCTTAACCTAGAATAAATTCATATAAAAGCAAACTATACATTTTTGGAAAGGTAAACCATTCTAACCATTCTAGATTTACATACTAAAAGTAGAGGATCCCTGCTAGACTAGCGTAGAAGCTTTTGGAAAATCTAGATTTATAGGATGAGATATGGTTCTGAAATTACGCACATAATATGATGGGCAATTTATGATGGGTATAGAGAATGTTTCTTAGTTTTTATAGTTACATGTAGTCCATAATTCACATTTTTGACATGTAATTAATATGCAGTAATTAAATAATCATTTTTTTGCATTTAAGCAAAAAAATGTTGACATAATTTTTGCTTATGTCAACATTTTTTTCAGAAAACCCGACAAACCGACTTTGCGTGACAGTTTTTTTCCAAGTTCATGTAGTAGTGAGGGGGCAACTGTAGTTCCGCTTAACTGGTCTGTTAAAACAATTATTTGCATATTCTGATAGACTATAGTTAAAATAACAAAAAAAATAATCTTTCCCCTTTACCTTTTATCATTTTTATGTAATTTACAGACCAGATGCTTTTGATGTAAAGCAAAAACTGCTAATAACTGGTGTACAAATTGATTTCAGCCGATAAAATTTTGCACATATACAGATAATTATCATTTTCATCCAATCATTTCCATTAAATACCTTTTAAAATATATGCAGTTCACTGACTAGATGAATTTTTCCCTTTTTGGTCTGTATAATAACCATAATTCATTATTTTAAGTGTAAATTTCACTTAGAAGTTTTTCATATAGCTTAAAATTGATCCTGATTACGTTTTAAATTGAAAGCAATTATTGATAAAGTTATAGTAATATTAATAATTTGCAATATGTTTTTTTCAGGCTTTATTAAAACAAAACATTGTATGCAATCAATGAAAACACTTCAGGTCTACAACTTAAAAAGCTAAGCAATTCCTATAACTTTTATTGAATTTCTTTCCATTTACAATATGTTAAGTTTTACAATATACAAATAATGTTATACATTCTATTAACTGCAAATAGTTTGTTATATTGAATTAAAAATACAGTTCACAACATCGACATTTGACTGTAGAGTTATACCTGTAAGCAGCATGATGTCATAGACATTGATAATTGAACTGGTTTGTGTATTATAGTATTGTAGCCAACGCAATGCTAGTTCAGTATACCCTTTAATCTTCCACAGTCAAATTGTAGGGCTTTAGTTGATTTGCGTTGTGATACTACAAAATATTTTGATTATAAAACAAAACATAAACTATTTGTTGCATGCATTCTTGTAATTCGATGCCTTACCACCTAGTACAGTAGTTTGAGTTATGTGTATCATTATGTTATTTCTGTTGAAGACCATCTTTGTTTGAGGAGCCTTTGTCACAATATCTTTCCGTAGGTAACACTATTGAATATTCAACTAATGAATTTATTGCAAGTTCTGAAAATTCAGAGCAAAAAATGGTTATAGCTGAGCGTATGCCTCTAGCTAGGTGTGATCAAATCTTAAATGGAAACTGAGGGCAAGGAAACAATTTCGCCTTAAAAGAAGCTTCTTTGTAACTAGAACGTGAAAATATTAACAAAGAAGACTAAAAATGATTTTTTAGTCTGGAGAAAGCATTTGTTTAAATACAATCCTCCTTCTTCCGTTAATATTCATCTGCGCATGATAACCTTTCCGGTCAGGTCGGGTGTAAATATAGTCTGATAAAGAATTATCTTATATTAAATTATTTTGTTTAATTTGGCGTAGAAAAATATTACTACATATATGCTTTTTAAAAGAAATATAGATTATTGATGGAAGATTAAATAACATGCATTATAATAAGAATTGAGGCATTTTAAGTTTGGTTGCAACTGTTGATGGTATAGTTACAGTGATGTTTCAGTAAAATAACATTAGAATGGAATGGCGATCTTACTAGACGCAAGTACTTGTGATTCTTGCAGTACCTTTCCACATGTGTTATGGAGCTCCGACACTCGCAAGACCACCTTATGTTATTAAGTGAACACCAACATTGATTTGACCAAGGTTATAAGTGGGTTTGTCACACCCAAAGATCGAAACCCCCTTGCTGTGCTTCTTATACGTATGTGATATTTATGTATCACAATTTCGGTGAGCAAACCTTAGGTTACAGGGGACAGGTATTACTGAATTACTGTATTACAGTAGCAGCGATGTTAATGCTGACCTGAATTTTTATTTTAGAGGGAGAACTGACGAACAAGTAATCTTTATTACGTTTATGATTTTTTTCTCATAAAAGTGGGTTGTTACCACCCTAAGAAACAAAAATACTTTAGATGTAATAAATTTATGGTGTTTCAGAGACATAAACTTTAAGTTTGGATAAAGTGCACGTGTAGGTCTTAAAGTAGTCAAGTGTCTATTGTATGTTTTTGCTAGTTGACGAAGAATCATTTTATTATCTCCTCCTGGATTAACCATTCTTTTATATAGATGTTTGACTTTGGAAATAAAATCATTTAATTTTAGTGTAGCACGTGCTATTCTTAGAAATTCAGACATGATAGACTAGATTTAGCCGGTTATTTATAAAATTGATCGGGATATAGCCGAATAACCGACTAGAATTTCTTGCATCGAAATTCCTTTCGCGTAGCAGATAGCAATTCTTAAATTTTGGTTCAGGGGGTCGATTAAAAAATAAATCTATTTTCTGATTGGTTAATATTTAACATAAATTAGCATAAATTACGCAAAATATTTTACAATTCGTGGCCTAACACATGATATTATATAAAAACGTATTCTCTATATTTTTGATTTATAATATAACATGATATGTGTAACCGAATATACAATAACAAAAAATGTTTCGGGAGGAAAGATGGTTACATAAACTTTATCAGGGATATACAACTACGGGATGCGAAATCCGCGGTCTTTCAGGCAGCTGACTTGAAATCCTGGAAAACCACGTGGAGTTTGTAAAAAAAACATTCGAAATATTTTTTTAAAAGACAACAACAACAGTATGATCAGAAAAAAAGTTAAAACTATATATATTTAAGTTTTACATTGAAAAATGAAAATTGCAAATATTGTAAATATTATACCTTATCTTGACTAATTATTTGATAAATTTCAACAGCAAATGACGAAAAAGTTTAGTTGTAAAAAGCCTGAAAAATACTGATTTTCAAAACTCTATAAAAAAAAAGTCCCAAGAAGTCTGTGATGAATTGAATTGCTTAATGTAGATCAGTCTTTCGTTAATACAGGCTTGCTGAGTTTGACCGTGGGAAATCGTGGGAAAATTGAAAATTGAAAAAGGGACAGGCTTCTCTGCATATTTCCCGCCTAAAAACTTTGTATTTCTTGGTAGTTTTTTTACCTTATTTGTTCTCCTTCGTAGAGACGGGGGTTTTCAAGTGAGCCAAACAACACTCTTCGTCTCGCATCCCGTATGTATATGTCCCTAACTTTATCAAACTTTGGTAATCTTGGATAAAACTGTGAAAGAATGAACTGCAAGAATTAAATAACACAATAAAGCATTTACTTTTGATATTGCTCAGCAAAGATAGAAAGACAGGAGTTTCAGGAAAAGAACAGGATAAGATTTGATAAAGACATTTTTATAGCAAGCTAGATGTTTACTGGAGCACAGTCACAACATTTATTATAAAATTAAACTACTGTAGAGTTTTGCTTTACATTATTAGAGTATAATTTGAATTAGTAGAGAAAGGAATAGAAATCTCCTACACACTACACCCATTTCATATTTACAATGATTTAAAAAATTCTAAAGCAACCATAAAAATTAGCCTTAAAATAATTCTTGTTTAAAGGTACAATTTCAAGTAAAAACTGGAAAAATAACTTTAACTTAATTTTACCTGTAAGGTAAAACAACATGGACAAAGAAAAAGCTCAATTTCTAAGGTTTTCAGTAAGAAGAGCAAAAACTTAACATTTTTGAAACTATTTTTGACATTACTTAAAATAAAGTACAGTACTTGTATTTCAAAACTAAAAGAGAAAAATGATACACAAAAAAGTAGTGGTTGTATTTTAGGACAAAACCACTTTAAGTTGTACCATATGAAAACAAAACAATTTCCTTGTACTAATAAAAAAACATCAACTTTTAGTATTGAAACATTGGTTTCCCTTTCGGAAATTTCACTATAAGATGAACGAATTTTCGTGCCAAACTCAGCATCAACTGTGTTCACTGTACTCAGTTACTACATTTTTAGCATACCATATACATGCATAGAATCTAAAGAGAAAACCAGAAATTAAAATAAACAGCTTTTCATACTTTGGCAATGTGGCCTCTTTGCTATTAATTATCTACAGTATATCTACTTCCAAGTACTATAAATTTACTTTAGTATGTCAGGGAATTTCTTGATAAAAATGGTTTATCCCCTTGCAAATCACAGTAGTAAAATTATTTTACCTATTTGATTTAAAGCAAAATATAGCAATTTAGGTGTGGTAGCTAGCTTAGTATATGTAAATTAAAATTGCTCACTATCGTGGGAGGCATATGTATGCTATTGCACAATTGTCAAGGAAATCCTTGTATTTTCCTCAATTTTTTAAATACAGAACAGTAATTAAGTTTGAAAGAAACAAAAGTTTTCTTACTTCATTTAAGTTTTGTTAAGGTCTTATGTAAACGACACTTTATGGTATACGTCAGGTGTCCCTCAAAACATATATTTTTGAAAAGAGCTAAATCTCGAATTAATGACTCTGATATTTATATTGCAAGCTTTACAAATGGTAACAAAAAAACTTAGTTTGCCTACTTATTCATAGAAAGATCTTTTTAAAATACAAACAAGCTTTTGCAAACTAGTTCCTCTAAAACCTCCAAAAAAAAGTCATAATAACCGAAATGGTTTTTTTTTGTTGACGGATGTCTTGGATTCACCCACAAAAAATATTTGTAACTCCCAAATATCAGTTTATATGACCTTTTCGTTTCCACCAAAATGAAACATTTTTTTTCTACAGTAATGGCATAAAATTTGATCACCTTTTTTAGAAACAGTTTCCACTGGAAATTAAAGCGTAATCTTCTTTTTTAGAAAATATATCAAACCAACACATATTTATTACAACTTCTAATTCAAAGTATCGCCTACATTTTGTAGGGCACCTATTTGAATTTAATTCCAAATGCTAGACAATACACATCTCTACAGTCTCAGCTTTCAGCAAACATCTAAGGAGTTTTACCGTAGAGCTGAAATTTTCGTGGTAGGGACAAAAAATTACTTTTAGTAGAAAAAAGCCGTAAAACTATAAATCCTTCTTATTTTCCTCTTATTTAGCTTGAAGGAAATCTGTTTCAATATAATTTTTTTTGTAGTAGTAGTGAGTTACTGTTAAATTTAGTTTGTCCTAAGTTTTTAGACAATTTCAATAAAAAATAAGCTTGTAAAGTGAAGAAATGTAACATAAATTTTTGCTTTTCATGGCAAAGCCACGCTTTTTTACCGTTTTGACCCTACTCTTTTCTGCGAAGGAGAGTAATTTTCTGCGTTCTTTTTGCTAGACTGTATAGATGTGTATTATCCTGTAAACAGCAGGGGAAATGTAAATGGGTTAAAATTAAAAAAATTGGCTTGTGTGACAAAAACAGTTTTTCGTAATTTGTCATTTTAACTAGTCAACACCACAGAAGTGTATGTTAAGAGGAATGGGATGGATTTCAGTCCTTCAAGTTCTTGTGTTATAATATAGAACTTTTTTACAGACCAGAAAGAAGTGAAGTGTAGGTTCAGAGTTAGGAAGCCCGTTCAAAGTTAGGGCAGTTGACGGTACCACATTTGATTTAAAAATACTCTTGGTAAGGGATGAAATTATAAAATATGCTCCCCTCGAAGGAATGGATTTAAATATGCTCCTGTTGGGAAGTTTACTTTTATAGTAAAGTTACTTGTAAAACTATTCAAAAAATCGAAAAATCAAGGTGGTGCTGATTAAAAAACAAACTTGTACCTACCTCTGTCGAAACTTTTATGCAATATTTTTCTTCTAGATGTCTTTTTCTGTCTTTCATCTGTTTTCAATGGACATTTTCTTTCTATCTTCATATCTTTGTTTGATCAAAGCTGCTTTTTGGTTCATATCTTTTTCATCAGTACCGAAAGCTGTTTGAAAGTTGGGGCAAAATACGTGCAGTTTGTTGTTATTCCTTGCAAACGAAATCTACATTATAGCAGCATAAACTAAACTTCATTCTTATATTTTTTCTTTTACAAAGCAAGCATGTTTCTTCTGTTCTTTTTTCTCTGGAATATACTTTCGATTTCTCATGCTCCGTTAAAAGATTATTGCAATACCCCCGGATTCTAACGAATTTACGATTTTAAACTATAGAAAAAGTAGAATCTTCAAAGAAACGCCGCCCGTCCAGATCTGGGTCGGTAGATCGTATAAGCAAGCTGTAAATTTCCGAGATCAAAACAAGAAATTCTAGTCGATTTTTTTTTCCGCGCCGATTTTTTCCGAAATCCCGAAATCGAACAAAACTAGTCTAAGACATAATAGATGCATAAAAAATGTTAGATGGTAGGTTGCTTGATAGACAAGACATGCGAACAATATATATATACATGACTCAAAGATATTCATTGGTGATATTTTTGTTAAAAGTAAAGACTCAATGAAAACAACTAGTAACGTTTGGCGACAACTTTTGTTCTCCATATATAGTTTATTGTTTTTTTGGTATTTAATTAGATTAGGACTTTTTTCGAAAGCTGTTCAAGTCTAGCATTGAATTTTAGGAAAATAATCGTTTCAAATCATGAAGGTTTTTCCTTGTGAATATAAATCTACACACTTACAGTTATAGAGTATATCCTGCATCCAGGACTATCACTTGATAAAGTTTGATACCAGATAAATTCTATAACAATACTTTTACTTTCTAACAACGCTTTTATATTTTGTTACAATATTGTATTTAGTAAAAAAGCAAAGTAAAAACCTTGTAGAACTAAATCATTCTCTATTCAGTTTTATATAAAGAACACCGGTAAAGAAAGGATGTAACTAAAGATCAAATTTTGTACCAGTAGTAGTTACGATGGCTCTGGAAGGCCAAGAAATTTTCCCTTTTAATTTTATTTTTTCTGTTTTTAAAATTTATTGTTCTTTTTATAAATATTTTCTTTTCTCTTTTTAATCAATTTTTTATATTTTAAATAATTATTTAAAGAAGAAAATACATTTTTTCCGACAATTCACTATGGTCGCTGATGCAGCACATGTGTTTTATTAGCTAGAAAATACAGCAGTACAATCGCTGTATCTTTCAATTATATATGGACTATCCAGGACTATAATAACCTTAAAACGATTTAACGGATACACATATTCTATATTAAAAAGCTAGGTAGGTCGTGAGGGTAGGAGGGAGACATGAGTGTCGGTGCTCCTACTCAATGATTTAGTTGATCGTTTTCTTCAACCCACTTGATAAGTCTGTCTAGTTAAGTAAGTTACACACGCTTTACACACAAATTCTGGTTGTCTTTTGGAAAAGCTAAAAGCGGGTAAAGGATAACAAATTCTGGCAGAAATGCGTGCAAAATTAAGATCTTCTTCAATTTTAAGTTAAACTAAGAGTTACTAATAGAATGCTAATAGCAAAGAGATGTAATATATAGTGTAACTTGCTAATATTTATTTAGGTACAAGTTACAAGGTTATTTTAGGTTAATTTTTAAAAAAGAAAGTTGGATTTTTTAAAAGATAAATTAAAAAATTTTAGATGAGAAAGTTGGACTTTTTTAAAGAGAAAGTTGGATTTTTTAAAGAAAAAGTTTCTTTTTTTAAAAGAGAAAGTTGTGGGATTTTTTAAAAGAGAAAGTTGATTTTTTTAAAAGAAAATTTAACGGAAAAATGAAAAATTCGGAAAGTAAAAGAAAAAAAGAAAAAAAAAAGAAAGTTTCCTTTGCAAAGAGAAGATTTCTTGACCCTTCAGAGCCATTGTAAGTAGTACGAAATACATCTCTCATTTTTATTTCTCTGTTTCAAAAAAGTTTTAGTCAAAAAAAAACGTGAGAATAACAGTACCACTAATTTGTATGTAGAAAGTAATCATATAAATTACATTACATGCAAAGGAATTTTTTAAAAACTAATGATGAACTAGGTGGTTCCATCAGCACAAACAACAAACGTATGTTTCTAAGTTATAACCACACATCAAATAATCTTTTAGCGTTTTTAGTTATATCGACAAAACCATTTCCTATATACCTCGAGCTCCATGCAATTACACTCTTCTCAATTCCTGCGCCACATCTAAGAAAAGACTTGGAAACACTTCTAGATTGTGATGTCAAAAGCCAAATGTATCATCAAAGCATTTGAAGTAGGATGACCAAAATAATGGTGTGATCTTATTGTGGTTGATACTTAGAAAGATAGCCAAGAGCTTGTTAAGATAGTTAAGAATTGATTAAACTAATTATAGTGGTGAGATCAAATAAATTTAATGTTAATATATCTATTATAGTCTAGTAACTCGTATAACTAGTTCTTTTAAATTGTGTCCTAGAGCAGAAATACATAGGCCTAAATGAGTGTACTAAATTATAATGAACAAGACTAAAACTCGAAGGTGTGGGTATCAGTTAATTAGGTCTATTTAAGCCTAAGCTAAAATTATAAATAAATTAATGCTAAATAAACATTATATGATATAATAACTGAGCGAGATTTGAATCCAGGATCCTATAAGTTTTATTGCAATGACTGAACTCTTTCTTGCATGAGTTAAATTAAGTCTGGTGAGTTAAATTAAGGTGTTAATAGCTGAGTGGATTACTCGATGATTGCAAGGATTCGCTGTGAGTGGATCACTAT
This sequence comes from Sarsia tubulosa, assembly GCA_036873855.1. NCBI lineage: Eukaryota > Metazoa > Cnidaria > Hydrozoa > Anthoathecata > Corynidae > Sarsia > Sarsia tubulosa. The sequence goes on from JAYJMI010047442.1 coordinate 10,464, forward strand.
GAGCTAAGCTATTTTTTAAGTATAAAAATTACTTGTAAATAGCAGACAAGAAATGATGTATATTCTATGAAGAATAAACAGAAATTTGGACAGAGGAAGACTTGTAACCACAATCTTCTTTTTACATTTAAGAAGCTCTAAATAACTGAGCCACCCGACCAATATCAACTGAGGTAACCTATATTACATTAAATGAATACCGCTCGGGTCTTTACTACCAGTTTGTGATTCTCTATACTAAGTGGAGACAAAAGTAGCCATCAGAGGTTTTCTTAAAAACAGGTGTTCTAGGCACTCCTGCTCTTTTAAAAGTCTACGTGTTCTAGAATGTTTCAAAACCAGCCTAATTTGAAATACTATTTGTTCTATGAAACAAAAGAGTAGCTGCTATGATAAGCAATGTGTTCTAGGACACATTATACCTCTCTTGAAATACTAAGTGTTCTAAGAATTACATAAGTATTTGCTTTGAAATAGTTATAGTCTTAGAACATCCTCTTTATGAGGAATCTTTACTACTGTTTTGGTTGCATAAGAAGTAGCTCTTTTGAAACAATATCTGTTCTGTAAGCAAATTTATGTTACCTTTAAAGGAAATCTGTTCTACATTTTATATTTCGCTTCCTTTTAAAAAACATGTGTTCTAGAACAGAAAGCGAAATTTTGAGTTTCCTATGAACAAAGTTTCGAAGAAACGCATCCTTGATTGTTTCTTAGAAGAGGGAGTCAGTTATATCATGTTGTCTGGTCTGTAATCTGTACAGCTTGCTTCAGAATGTTTCTTTGTTGTTTTTAAATTTTAAATAAAAAATTCTGGTTCGCAAATTACTGAAATCTCTATAGTTATAAGCACTAGTATTGCTATATTTCTAAGAAAACTATTCGAATCCATTCAGACAATATTTTTAGTACTGTACTATGTATAAGATCAACTTAAACAAATAATAAAACATTACTATTTTACAGACCTAAAAGCAAAAAGATTCTGGTCTGTAAATTGCAAATTATTTCAAAATATTTCAATTGAATGAGGATTCATGAACAACCTGATAATTATCTATATGTATGCAAAATTTTATCGTCTGAAATCAATTTGTACACCAGTTATTAGCAGTTCTGCGATTTGTTTTACATAAAATTCATCTGGTCTGTAAATTACACAAAAATGGTAAAAAATAAAGGAGTAAAATTTTTTTTTTGTTATTTTAACTATAAGCTATGAGAATATTTAAAAATTTGTTTTAACAGACCAGCTAAGCGGAATTACAGTTGCTCCCTCACTTCTAAATGAACTCCAAAAAACAACTGTCACACAATATCGGTTTTGTTGGTTTTTTGAAAAAATGCTGCCATAATTAAAAAATGTAGAATAAAATAAAATTAATGCGAATATTATAAAAAAACAAACAAAACAAAAATAAGGATAAAGTTGCAACTTAATGAAATGTTCAAAAAGTAAACAAACAAAATCCAAATCAAATCAACTTTTTATAAGTAAAAAGTTTATAAAAACTTATCCAAAAAAAGAATCCAGAAGTTTGGTTAGTAAATCTAAAC
>JAYJMI010047663.1:0-12017 GCA_036873855.1 Sarsia tubulosa
ATTGTGTTATCAATTTATCCCTCTGGGTAAAATTTGAAATGGATTGCTTCACTCAAACATTAGTTATTGAAAAAAACACTTTTTTGCTAAATTAAGTTTTGAAAAATGAATTTTGCACCCCCCCCTGTCAAAAAAAGGTCATATTTTGAAAACACCGCAGAAATTGCTGAAGAACCAAATTTTTCTTGATAATAAAGGACTATACTAACAGAAAATAATAATGAAAAAAGTTTCCTTCCGGGTTGCACTTACCTCACTATCAGCCTGATCTATAGAATATGCAAGTGGCTTTCAACGCGGATAGCAATAAAAGCATATTATTCCTTATCATAAAATTTTCTTGATAAAATCCAGAAATAAAATGTGAAAAATATTGAAAATGTATAGTAAAAATGCATATAAATAGTAAAAAATAAATAAACCTGTCATTTACAGGTAGCCAGTTTATGTTCTTAAACTGTGTTTCACCTATGTTATCTATTATCTAATTGAAGGCAAAACCTAAAACATTTATTTTGCATAATTTGTAATTTTTTCAGAAAATTTAAGTTAAGGTTTGGATACCACGCAGTACAGGCATAATCAAGATGAGGCTGGATTAGAGCATTACAGAGCATTCCACGCAACTGGGGAGTTAAAAACTTGTTTTTTCGGTATAAAAACATCAATTTCATGTTAATCTTTTTTATAACATTTTTTAGGCCATAGATTCATCATTTAAATTTTCATCAAGAATACAGCCTAAATAGGATACCTTGGAATGTTGCATAATCTTAATATTTCCATAAGTAATATCTGATGGGTCCAATTCTTAGATTTTGCTTTTGGTGCAAAAAGAATAGATTTGGTTTTGTCTTCACCAAAATGTATACTTCATTTATTATCGAAAAACCAGTGAGGTCCTTCAGTGAGGACTTTCCAAATCTCTTTCACATTTTTATGTTGATAGACTAGACAAGAATCACCAGCATAAAGAAAAAAATCACATTTACTGATAGCCATTGGCATATCATTAACATAAAGTAAAAATAAGAGGGGTCCGAGAATTGAGCCTTGAGGAACACCACATTCAAGTTTTCCATACTTAGAAAGTAATTCTTCAAGACTCCCTTGAAATGTGCTATTGGCTAAATTCGATTTAAACCACTGAATTGAATCTTGTGAGAAATTCCGAACAGAAAATTTTCGTAGTAAGATACCGTGATCGATGGTGTCAAAGGCTTTTTGTAGGTCTATTAGTATCATCCCTGTTACCAAACCCTTATAAAAACCTTGCAAAATTTTATCTTTCAAATAAGACAATGCAAATGTTGTTGAATGAAGAGCTTCTAAAACCAGATTGATAATTATAAAAGATTTTATTTTCATTTAGAAAGTTCTGAGCTTGATCCAGAACTACCTTCCCAAATATCTTTGTAATAAGTGGCAATAGAGAAATAAGCCTAAAATTTTTAGGTTCAGTTTTACTACCTTTTTTAAAAAGATGCTTTAACTTGACAACTTTGCATTTATCTGGAAAGGTAGAGAGTTTGATGGAGAGATTACATAACTTTGCTATATGTTTTCTTAAAATAGGAGCGCCATCTTTGAGGAAAACTGCCTTGATGTTGTCAATACCAGCATTTTTAGAAATATCCAAATTCCTTAAAATTTTAACAACTTAATGTTCAGATACATGTTTAAGAGAAAAGGTTTCATCAGGGGTTTTTTTCATCAGGGTCATAAACATTTCAGCATTAGATTTAGAGTCAAAACGGACATCTTCATTACTTTTCTTTAGACATACCTTAGTTGACCCAGAAGATATTTTATTTGGCAGACCTAAGTCTTTCAAAGTTTTCCACAATTCCTTAGGTTTGCCTATGTTTTTTTTTAACTGATCCTCAAAACTCTTATCCTGCTTCTCTGAAAATATCATGATTTATTTGCAAATTATTTTTCTTAAACTTCTTAAAAAGCTTATCTCTTTAAGAAATATTGTCAGGAATCTCCCCATCAAACCAAGCTTGTGTAGAATTTTTTAATCTAGATTCTTTTATAGGAGCAATCTTATCTATTATTATTAAAATTTTATTACAAAAATCTGAGTACGCGCTGTTAATATCAGTAACAAATTGGTAATCGGGAAAGGCATCTTTTCTAATGCTTTAACATATTCACTGGAGGTATATTTTTTAAAAGGCCTTGCTTTAATACTTCTATCAGAGTAATATCTGAACTTACTTATTTTCCTAGTACAAAAGATAAATTGATGGTCAGATAGCCCTAGTTCTATGACACCACTTTTGACTACTGTGTTTGTAGAATTAGTCAGGATATGGTCAATTAAGGAGGAGGAATGCCATGCTACGCTGTGGAATTTAGTATTAGCTGCTTTAACCCAAACGTTGTATAAAACTCTTTGTATTTTTTAAAAAGTCTCGAGTTATTGTTCACAGTAGTGATTGATATGTTTTTATTGCTGTTAAAGATATACCTGCTATTTTGAAAAAGATTAATATTAAAGTTAATTAATATAAAAAATAGCTTGATTAGGAGGTCTATAGAAAGTTCCAACTACTATAAGTTTAGTTTTATGTAGGAGAAGTTTTAAGGCAACATATTCAACGTCATTGAAGATTTCGGTAATCCATGTATAGCATATGTTACTTCTTACATAACAGGCAACTCCTCCTCCTTTTCTGTTCCTATCTGCCCTTAAAATTTCATGTCCTTCCAGTTTTACTTCTTCATTTGATATAGATCTAATTTAGATTCAGTTATTCCAATTATAGCAGCATTTGTATGTTTCTAAATAGATATTAACTCATCTATCTTAGGCAAAAGACTGTTTACATTAAGGTGAAGGTGCACATTTAAATTTGTGTAAAATAGTGTTTAGACAAATTTTATTTGATGCATTATTTTATTTTCTACTTTTATTAGTCAATGCATGAAATATTAAGTTTTATTATTTGGCTTAATAAAGGGCAAAACTATTTTTCAAATTTATACACGGAATTTTTGTATTGAAAATAAAGCAAAATATGCTGCTTTGAAGTTCCTAATAGCAATCTCAAATAACTGTCCTTTTAACCAACTTAAAATTAGGGCGATGTAACGGCGTAATAACAGCAAGTAAAGGAATAAAAATACTTTCATTTTTAATTACTTTTGTAGTGTTTACTTTAGGGTAACAGGAGTTATGGGCCCGTTAAAAATTAGTTAGTTTAAACAAAATTTTACTTTATAAACCAATATACTAAAAAGCTAATTAAGATAACATTCACACTGTTTTAATTAGGTATTAGCCGTGCAGCTTCTCGATGTTTTAAATCACGCTTAGTACAAAAGAACTAAACTAGATGGCTCTCCTTCTCAATTTAAAGCTCCTTCATCATTACTACGAATTTTTTGACAAAATAATCTGATTATTATTGATGAATATGAACCTCATTAATAACAGTAAACATAATAATTCCGCTGTATGTTGTCATATTTCGCCCAAAAGGCTAAAAAGATTAGCAGGGCGATATATAAATATCCCCAGCAAAAAAAAATCATTAAAAATATACAGATAAAAATTCCCTTGTAAAATATAAAACTTTTTGATTTTTAGTGGAATAAATGTTTTTCTGTAAAGGAATACGCTCTCGGGACGAGAATGACTTGAATAAGGATTAGTTTTTACCTATTCTTAGTAAGTACCTTTAAATAAATCTTTGCTTAAAGCAAATACAGAAAAATATAAAAATACTAATTTCAGCAAAATTGCATTGAGTCCATAACTGAGGTTTAAATGCAACATACCTGTGTTAAAAAGGTTGTGAATATCTTCAGCTCTACTGATGTCGACACTAAAGTAAGAATTAAAAAGGTTGTGAATATCTTCAGCTCTGCTGATGTCGACACTGAAGTAAGAATTAAAAAGGTTGTGAATATCTTCAGCTCTGCTGATGTCGACACTGGAGTAAGAATTAAAAAGGTTATGAATATCTTCAGCTCTACTGATGTCGACACTAAAGTAAGAATTAAAAAGGTTGTGAATATCTTCAGCTCTACTGATGACGACACTAAGAATAAGAGTAAGAATTTAGACAATATGTTTTCAGAAAAGATTTTGTTACAACTTTTTTAAATGGAGTTAATGATTGCTTGTTTGTTGCTGCCTATAACTTATGCAGTATTCTATCGACATTATATCAGTCCGCAACGAAACAATTGTAACTTGTTAAATATAACGAATAAAAAATGGAAAAATTTATTAACGTAATTCTTAACTCGGAAAACATCGTATTAGGCTTTATGCATTTAACTATTTTGGCTGACCATATTTTTCAGCAAATTCGAAGGTTTCTGATTTTTAACATCGTGTTTTATTAAAAACGTGTGTTAGGGCCCTATTATTTTTTTTTTTATTATCATTATTAGCTTTTTTGACAAAAAATCAAAAGTACTTTGTGTTGCTTACACATATTGGGTATAAAACCCGATTTTCAGAGTTCTGACGTGAACTTATTTCTAGGCTTCAGAATTGGATGCTTAGCCCATTGTTTCCTTGTTATTTCTATTGAGAAAATTACTGATAGAATATTTTTTTCTGAAAATTATGTGCTTAAGTATTTTTTATAGCATATTAAACCTTGTATATTTTCCGAAGTTGTGACAAAGAAGCAATTAAGAAAATCGAATCTTTCATAAATTCTTTATTTTAATTTTTTTCGTAGATAACTTATTTATTTGTCCTAAACTTTTCAATGTTTATAATATATTTTATTACTGTATGCAAATCTTGAAAACTCTTTTTGCTTTTTAATTATCGTACACTACAGTAGGTCATAAAAGCCATCATCTTGGGAGTAGCTTAAAACAAAATATCTTTAAATGTACCAATCCAGGTAGATATGATAAATCCTTGGTTTGACTAAAATATATACCTTAAAATATACTGTATAAAATAAAGCATGCTGTAGTGCATTTAAAAGCCACTTAATTTTAAATTTATTTTCCAGGGACTTTTAAAAGCAATACAACACATGGTAATTTGTGGGCATGTCATGATATAAATAAATGTTTTTCCTGGCCTACAAAACAGTTTTAAAATTTTATCTTCTCGCGTTGTAGTTACAAAGGAGCTCCTTTTAATTTCCTTGTAAGTTAGGTTTCCCTTTATTCGTTGATCTTTCCCGTTTAATAATTACAACTTTGTATCTTTCTTCTTCTATTACGCAAAATATTCCGAGATTTTTTAAGATATTCCAAAATTAAGTCTACGATAAAAGTAAGCTTTCCAGAGTTTTTATCGGAAATTTATATTTATTTTTGCAAAATTAAGCGAAAATTAATATTTGTTTTATTTAATAATGTATTTATTACATAGCTCGTCTAGAAATAAGAGTCGAAATTATGCTATAGTATATTAGCAACGAAATTATAATTATATCTATTGTGGTATTTATTTATAATTATAATTTGTATGTTATTTTTTCATTATCTTATATTTCCTTATACCACCTACATAATAAGTACAATCAAGGTTATTATAAAATAATAATTTTGTATAATTTTATATAACCAAATAATTCAGTAGGAACTCTCGGGAATACTCAGCGAATGTCAAACTGAGAATTCCAAGGCTAAAAAACACAAAGGATGAAATTCCCCTCAAAAATAAAGTTCCGAAACGCTAACTATACACTAAATTGAACATTTTAAACTATTTTCAGTTCAAAATGTTCGTCCTAGTGCTTAGTTAGCCTTTCTGAACTTTATTTTTGAGGGCACTCTCCTTCTCGGGTTTTTTTAGCCATTGAGTTCTCAGTTTGACCTTCGCTAAATTCGCCCGAGAGTCGTTCCGACTGAATTATGACGTCATAGCAGGTATGTATGCCAGCAAAAATATTTTCAATGCAAATTGCTCTGCCTAGTGCCTAGTTAGCTTTTCTGAACATTATTTGAGGATTGGCTGTAAGTTGCTAAGGAAAAAATAGTATAATTTGATAACTTTTTGGAATGTCAAATCAAATGAGAATGTCTAATTTGAATATCAAGTCTGAAAAAATTATCATCACACGATAAACGGAATTGCAAAAAAGAGTCAAAATAACGAAGCTTGTAAGAATAATAATGAAAGCCTTGAAAATTTGTATGTTATGTGGGTATTTTTTTGATGAATTTTAGCAGTATTTTTAAAATTGTGTATGACTACTTTACGTATTCTATTTTAGAATATATTGGATAAGTTATAAAAACGTGTCTTACATTTCCTCTGTCTTATCTTTAACGAGCTGATGTTTACTGATTTCATTAAGTTCTTTAATTTCTTCTTTTGTGTTATTCTTTAAATACTTTCCCTCGTCTATCTCAACCAAATTCTTAGTTTTCCATATATCTATTATTTTAAGAATTGTATTATCAGGAAACTCTCGATTTAACACAATCAATGATAAGTTCAAAACACAACGACATAAACAACCAACAAGGTAATGTTTCAAATGCTGCTCATCAGTTGGTAATATTAGTATAACATTTAAAAACTCACATCCTCGAACAGAAGTATAATCTGTTAAAAGTACATGAAAATCTTCAGTTGATAATAATTTCGGATTATCAGTCCATTTTATTTTGTTTAATTCTAATGCATGCTTTATCATATCAATAGAATCATCATTCATGGTTATTATAACTTGCTTATCATTATTTTCATTGAGTTTAAGTTTTCTAAAAACTTTTGAAAGACAAAAGATTTGTTGACTATAACTTTGACTTCTTTTATAAATATTGTTCAGAAGTTTCAAAGGAAATCTCTTCTTTTCTTTTTGAAATGGGTAATAAATAACAGGTTTTTTTCCCTTTACAGATTGTGCTTGTTTTCTCAGTCCAAAAAATTTATAGCTACTTTTAAGTTCAGTTTTAGATTCATATTGATTTGAATTAACTGTGAATTGTTTTAACAGTTTATCTGTGTCGATTATATTTAGTTCGTTATTTGCAGTTTGCTGACCGGCATAATTTGTATCAGGAAATTTATTTTTAACAGAGGAAGTTTTCAATCTGACGGAAGAAGACCCATCTTGATATTCTGAGCTTTTTGTGTTACTTTCGTCGTCAGTTATCTCACCGGCAATGATAGATTTTTCAACATTTTTAACCAATACAGCGTTAGAGGTTCCAGAAAAACCATCGGATTTTAGAAGTAGTAAATTAGTTTTACTCGGTACAAAAGATTGAGTTGGTACTCCTTCTAGGATCGGTATTGCAACATCAACCATATCATTTATTTGTTGGGAGGATCTCAATAAATAAGATAAATCAAAAGACTCAAAGTCAGCTTGGTCTGAAAGCTCTTGAAACATATACCTTTTATAAAATATGAGATCTTTATTCGTGATTTGAGATCTATCACACTCCATTGATTGGCAAACGAGAACAAGATGTGAGTTTTTGAATATGTCCTTTTCCAGCATATAAACAATATTTTCTACTTCTTGTTTGTCCAATATTTCACCATTGAACTCTTCTATAAATAAATGTACTACACTACCATTGTGAATCTCTGACAAGTGTTGTAATAATGACGATATTGATTTATTATCACCAGATATATCAGCCATCGCGCGTGCACTCACATTATCCCTTTTGAAAGTTTTAACAAGTTTCTTCATCACCTGAATATAAGCACTTTGAGAGTCATGAATTATGTAATAAACAAACTCCAAATCACTTATATCTTTCTCGACAAGCTTTAAGAGTTGTTGAGCTACTATTGTTTTACCAGTACCAAATGATCCTTTTATCAGCTTACGTTTTTTGTTGGAGTAAATAATTGCCAGCTGCTCAGGACTAAACATAATAAGCTTATCTGCTTCTTTGATTTCGTTTTCAGGTACATTAGTGAAAGTAGGTAAAATAGAGTTTTCAAGAGCTATAAAACCAACAATACTTTTAAGAAAGTCAATTGATATGTCCGATTGGTCAGTTTTGTGACTTTGTTCTTTTTTAATAAGTTTTACGGAAGGTAAAATCTTTTCTAACCATTCTTCAAATGAATTTAGATTTTTAAATTTTTCCGATGAAACTATTAACTCTAAAGTATTACAAGTATGACATTTTACGTTCGCACCAATTTCACCTTGATTTTTGTCGTACACTATTATTGGTAAATATATAAACGATTGATCATGGAGGAATTTGTTTATAGTTCGGAGAGGTCTTATGTTTAAACAATTATCCCTCATCGATTTCATGATATCTTTTGTTGCTTTACTAATGTTGAGAATAATATTATGTTTTTTAGAGTAAGTTAAAATAGAATCTTTTTGGGGATAGTAGTTAATATAGTCACTAAATAATTGTAAGTGCTCGTTTGCATCATACCCTTTAACGGTAAAACCTAGATCCTTGTTCTTTTGTAACCATGCATGCTGAGTTTTTAATATCTGACATTCTTCTTTTTTCATGATATTTGAAAAATCATATGTTTTAATATGATGTAAAATATTGTATTTATTGAAGTACTCGTCATATATTCTTGTCAGTTCTTCCATCGCTTTTAGAGAATATATATTCATTGTGCTAGAACTTAAGCAAATTCTAATTTTATCTTTTACTTTGACTGGTATGTATTCAAAATTTTCTGGTCTATCGGCATGGTGGGCAAAAACAGCGAATCCATCAATAGTCTGATGAGCTAAATATAAAACACAAAACATATCTAGTATATCATTTTTTTAAACAATAGAAAACACTTGGATCTAACCATATTTACTAGGGGTTGTTGAGTGGTTCTGTAGATAAAAAATGGAGATAATAAATGGAGTTTAGGTGAACACACCCTTAAAAGATGCGGTAGTTTTCTAGTTCTCCCTTAAACTCCAAAAAAAATAAAAAAAATACATTTGAGCTGGCATTTGAACAAAGAAAATGTATTATCTTGTATCAACTGTAAACACGTGGTCATCAATCAAATTTATATGAATGGTATGGAATTGAAAAAAAAATATCAGAAGCGAATTCAATTTAAAGGAACAAAAAAATGATGATATAAGTGTCTAGTTCTTTTACTTGTACTTGTGAAAATTAAAAAGGTAAAAACTTATTGTTAATTGTTAGTTCGATAGCTGATAATCGATAGCTGATAATCATTACTCACTAATCATTCATTACTGTAGCTGATAATCACATAATTACATTACTTACATTTGGTTATCCAGATTTGATTTTTATATGCTGTGATAATTTTTTTTTGATAACAGAAATCGATACGTTAGACCGAAAAAAGAATCAAAACTTAATTATAATCAGTTTTCTATTCACTATTCACTCAAAAAATCATTCAGTATGAATTTGATGTTCAATGGCCTTTCCTAAAGTTTATCTTTCTTAGAAATCCAAAAAATTACTTTATATTATATAGGCATGAACTGAAATGAAACATATTAGTTGTCTTTAACACTAAAATACTATACTAACGATTTCACAAGTATCAACTAATTTAACCAATTGAACTAATTTTTGAGATAAACTTTGGGAACAGCTACTGAACATCAAATTCATACTTTTTTGAATATATTAAATAAAACATATATGATTTTCTCGTGATAATTTAACATTTAATTTCTCTGCAGAAAACTGATTTTAACTAAGTTTTCGTTCGTTTTCCCTTACATATGGACTTCTGTTATCAAAAAAATCAAAAACTACCAGAGATTTTAAGGGTCCGAATAAACACCATATTTTAATGTCACTAGTGAAAGTAACTGAACCAATTGTTACGAGAGGTCAAATTATTAGTTCAAAGTTTTTACAAAATATACATCGGATCAAAGATAGAAGTTCCCCAATACATTAGGAAGCCATTGAGTTCTAAACTAGAAATATCATATAATTGTATAAAAGCGTACTATTATTTGTTACCATTTTCAAAAGCGTACTATTATTTGTTACCATTTTCAAATGTATATTGTGGTTCACGATTAGGCTCCACTCACTATTTGGGTCTGACAATTTGGTCGGTAGCGAAAATTTCTAAACTTACCTGCACTGGTTAAATCAATGCGGCTATCTTGTAGGAGATATGGAAATATGTCTTCAATATCTTCAACTAAATCTCTTTCGCATATTCTAAGAAGTTTCGTTCGCCAAAAGTACCAATCCGGGTCGGCCTTTACTGCTGTTTCTCTTGCTTCTTCAATACATTTGTTGATCTTTTCATGTACTTCACGATATCGTTCATTCACTTCAAGATCTCTCATTAAATATTTTAACCCCAGAACCTTTGCAAATTGTCGCCAATCTTTGATTCTACTGCACATCATATCAAAGACAAAACGCAATTGATTGGATGATGATCCTAAAAGATAAAAAGTATTAAAATTCTTGTATGAATAATAAATTTACGCCACATAACTGCTGGAACTCAGTCTCAACTTCAGTTGTTTTGTATACATTAATAGAGATTACGCAAAAATTGCTTTAAATATGCTGTTTAGAAAATGTCTTGATAAAGCATATTTCAAATGTAATATTTGTGCAGCAGGGAGCTGTAGAATAAGTAGGAGTCCTATGTAATTAAATTATTTTGTACTAAGCGTGATGCAAATTGCCCTAAAGCTACACACTGTTTAAAAGTCATCTTAATTATCTTTTTTATAACAAGATTGATTCAAAAAGTAAATACACATACATCAAATGTATTCTTTTTATGAAAATAACTTTTTAATGCAATTTTAAAAAATTATATATTATTTTCCTTGTTATATATTACTATCACACTCTCCCTATCCCCAGCCCATCAAACTTGCCAAAGTATACATGCTTTTATTAAGATAATTGGAAAAATTGCTTTTATTTTATAAAGACTTTCAAATGATTGCTTTGCTTGGTGAATACATTCGAATAAAAACTCAAAAAAGGTGTTACAATGGCATTAACAAATGCTGATCAAAATATACTTTATGTTGATTGGATAACTTTAAAAAAGTTATAGTCATGTAATTGTTAGTTATGTTTTTAATAAAAACAAAAAATTCTTTACCGTGAGCCATTTTTGTGTTTATACTGTACAGTTTCAACTATGTTGTAACATCGGATGTAGATATCATATTAATGATCTTTTTATCTTGACCATATGTATATTTCAACTAAGAACAAGAAATGAATAATTAGTATAATGGAAAACATTTAACAACACAAAATATATTTTATATAAAGACAGAGATTCGAACTCATATTTATTTATGCTACCGTCAGGTTTCAAGTCCTGGCCCTTAAATATTGTGCATGCTTTACTATTATTGTGCTAATCAAAAATTTTATTGTCTAGCATTATTCGATTGTACTGCTAGATTGAACGTTTTTGACAAGAGGCATGATTAACCATCGCCATGCTAAATATCAACCTCGATCCCAGGACTTCTTTCCTCTTTTTACCTTATTATGTCGGAAAAGAAAGTCCTTGCGGAGGCCCCATAGAGAATCAATCTTGATTGGCTTACGAAAATTTTAATTATGCAAAATTATAATCCGTTTTTTGACTGATCGGGAAATCTTAACTATGTTTGTAAATGGAATTGATAAATAATATATAATTAAAATAAACGAATTACATTGAGTTATGGTTAAGTAATGTTAATTAATTGTTCTACAGTGTGTCCCAAAAAAAGCGAACCCAAAATTTAAGGTTTTATAACTTTTAGTTAAAGCAACTTTTTTGGAAAAGAAATTCACCATTAGAAAGAAAATTTTGTTGGTTTTCCGAAAATGTATAAGTTCTTGTTGTTTTATTGCCTAATTAGGTCGTTAAACACGTTTTAATTACTTCGGAAAGCTTTGTTTCAACGCATGCGTTCTTTTTTATAAATAATTGCTTAAAGGTACATTACCGTACATTAAATCATACTGACTTTAGTAAAACCTGAAAATATCTTTCCACAATTCATTTTCGTTCTCTAGTTATGGCTAAACAAAATCCTATTTTACAACTGTAATTTAGAATTTTTGATTGTTCTTCTTAATTATAATTTATAAAGTATGCTCAA
>JAYJMI010047775.1:0-12015 GCA_036873855.1 Sarsia tubulosa
TCTATAGGTATATATGAACTCAAAAAACCATATGAGCAAAATTCCCATTCAAGGTGGCATAACCCCCCAAATATGCCTGGACTAATTGATGATTTGCGAATATAGTGCTGAAGCGAGTCTTAATACATTACATCGTAGAACAATAAGATGGTACAGTTTTGTTTTGGCGTGTTTCAAGTTTATTGTAACAGGCTTCCCTTACAAGAATGCTTTTTACCGGGATATTGTTAAGGGGATTGATTTTTATCAGAAAATCTTTTTGCGCCTCGAATATACGAGTGTTGTGCTTGATACATTAAGAACGAGTCGAGATATTCTGAAAGATTTGCTGTACATGACTTATAACCTGATACAATTGGTCTGAATGGAGGAATTTTATATCACACAGTTTACAGATTTTCGGTAGCCCTTTTACTTAATATTTAGTTTCGCAAAATGACAATTATTAACGTTTAAGGGTTAAGCTATTAACATAGTTTTAACCATGCTAAACGTTCATTCAGTACCTTTTCAGTGAAAGATTTCAGTTTTTCTCACAATTTTCTTGTTATTTTTCAAAAATTGAAAACATTTATATTCAGGAGTATTTATTTTCGCGAATGGGCAATTTCAAATACTTCGCGGGTACTCATTCCCGCGAAATCGTTAAAAATTCGCGAAAATTTATACCCGCGAAACGGTAACTAACAACTTTGTTAATATTGTAATAAATTTTTTATTCACAATTACAATGAGATAATAATTTAAAAGATAATTTAAAATTGTAAAAAAAGTAGTAGTAGGTCAAACAAGTAAAAAACAGTAGCAACCTCACGACCGTACAAGCTTTTCAGTCAGATCACAATAATGGTAACCTCATATCTAATGACTTTTTAGAAACATTTCTATATCCTAAGTGGATTAGTTTTCGCGTGGACTTTTCGCGGATGAACTGTTATTTTACCATTTCAATTTGTATGAAAAGTGCGAAAAAGGCGTCTTTTTCTACGAAAGCAATTTTCTAAGAAAATGCTACAATCCGCGAAAATTAATCCACTTAAGGTAGTAAAGTTGCCTTAAATCGACTCAGTGAAAACCCGCCGTCTTTTACGCCTTTAAAAGGGTTGTCGACAAGTACAAAATTATCATTTTTTTTGGAATTCCCTATTTGTTGCTATTAGCCATCCTGTTCCGAACTTGCATCACGTGACTCATCCGGGGAATCTTTTATAACCATTTCATCTTGACTATTATCCGACCCACGACCGTCGTCCATAAGATAGAAGTCAGTTTTTTTAGTATAAGGGACAACATCTGGAATACCGTCCTTTCCACCAACATTTTCAGAATTATCACTCCGAGAACAAGCAGGGTCTACACTACAGTCGTCTTCCGGAATTTTCAATAAGCCAAAGTCTTTTCTTGGGGGAGAATGATATGGTTGTTCCCATGGTGGTATTGCCGCCTCTTCCGTTATCACGGGTTTAGTTTTAGATTGTTTATGCTGCGAGCGTTGCTCTTTAAAAGATCCACGCTCGTGGTTATTACTTTTTTTACTAGTCCCTTTTTTATATTTCGAACTTCCTCTTTCCATTTGTTTTTCGTTTGCTTCTTTTTTTAATAAAGCTTCACTTGAATTTTTTCGTGATAATTGTGAATCACGTTTAAAGTATGAATCGGTTTGATCTAAGAAAAAATCGTCATTGTTTTCCTCCTCCTTCAGATTCACACCCGAAGGTTTTCTTTTTTTACGTCGTTTACGACTATTCTGTCGGTCTATTTTCGGTGAATTACTAATACCAGAATTTGAATTTTCGCCATGCATGAGTTGTTTCCAGGCTGCTGTTTTACTTAACTCTTCAGCGATACTCACTCGTTCAATCAATATATTATGATCGGGAATCACATCTTCATTTACAATCTAAACAAAGAAAAAACACATCCTTTCAAGTATTGTTACTCAATAACAAGCAGGGTGGGAAGTTGACACTCGAGAGAAACTATCATTCAAGAGAATTTTAGTAATTTTGTAAGAGAAGAAGGCAGGGGTTTAAATCTTTATTTCAAGTACATTGGAAGAAGCAAAGGGTGACATGACTAAACATGAATGGTCTTTACACATCATTGCTATATTATATTACAAAAAACCTGTTGGGCGCATTACTTTGTAGTAAGATTTATTCCCCATTAGAAAAGGGAGAAAAAAGACAATGCTGCCGTCATACCTGTTCATCTGAAAACAATCCCTTTTCGACATCAGCCATCAACAGCTCATCAGATCGCTTCTGTTTACAACAACACCAATTATTTGATACGCGAGCTACTGGTTCATCTATCGCTAGGATGTCGTGTAGGGGTAATAAATACTCCACGAGATAACGTACACCAATAAGTAACATCAACTGAAAGAAAGTGTGACTTATTATATGGTAAGCGAGATTTTGTCTACGAACGAAATTTTTAAGGGTTGTTTTGTTACGAGAGTACTTCTATAATCATCAGACAATGTAACTGATGTCATGTGCATTTATTGTATTATCACACACTTATCTTATTTTATTTAAAAGTTGTATAAAGTATAGTATAGAAAAATATAGCAAAGTAAGTAATCGTAATACCGTGATGGGGAACACAATGGCTGCTTCTGAAGCTCTTACTGCCCACAACAATATTGTACACACAACTTGTAATACTGTAAACATATTAGCACTAATCAATGGCACTTGTCGCAAGTAAATGATGTTATCGGGGTGACGAGATTTCGGTACGAATAATAATCCAAATCGCTTAGCAAACTATAAATCAAGGTAAAAACTTAAAAAGAAGTAGAGAAAGGATGAACATTAAAACATTAAAAACTTTGATATAACTTTCGAAAAAACAAAAACCTTATAACCAATTTTGTTTCCAGATTGCTACACTAATATCGTATTATTGTAACTGACATTTAAAAGGCAATCCACACAAAAACCAGCCAGTATAATTATAAGAAAAATGACTTAAAATGCAGAGGATTGGTTTTATATGCAATAGCTAAGTAACTTACTTGTATATTGTAAAAGGTACGGAATAAAGCAAGTAACAATATCCCATGTAACACAGGATGTGGTATGTAACGTAACGCAGGCTTCATCAAAGGTGTAAGTAAGATAAGTAAGTAGATAAAGAATCCAGATAATCGCTGTTCTCTAAAAACAAACGAGTTACAGATTCAACTCTAGTAGTTTTAGTAATTAAAGTAGTAGTAACTACGTTATCGTAGTATGCTGTGCGTTGCATTACCATTCAATGTTTATTTAATAATAACAGCCTGAATTAAATGTTATATATAAATACCTGTAAAGTACCTACATTAAAAGTTAAATATAAATACCTATAAAGTACCTACATTAAAAGTTAAATATAAATACCTATAAAGTACCTACATTAAAAGTATATATAAATACCTATAAAGTACCTACATTAAAAGTATATATAAATACCTATAAAGTACCTACATTAAAAGTTAAATATAAATACCTATAAAGTACCTACATTAAAAGTATATATAAATACCTATAAAGTACCTACATTAAAAGTATATAGAAAAGGCAGTGAATAATCCACCCAATATATAAACTATAAACTAAAATAATCCTTGGTCAAACCTACTTGATTGCAATAAAACCGCCCATAAAATCTTCCACTTTACTTTTCACTGTTAAACTTTGCATGTGGCTTATGGATAAGATAACTGACGCCACTGTGAAAGGGAGGCCAAGGATTGACGCCCCTGCGATACCAAATACCAGAATCAGTAAATCAAGATGGTAGCTAGAACGCTTCTAAATTATACGACAATCTATTTTAAGTATTACAATAAATTGACTAATTTCAGTAATAAATAATCTAAAATAATCAGCAAATCATTGTTTTATACTTAAATTGGCTGCTTGGAAATGAGGAGGGCAAACATTCTGTAAAACTGAACTTTTTTTTAAAAAACAAAATCCCAATGTATGATTTTCAAATACCTTTACCCAAGTAATAGATACTTAATTTAATTTGATATCCTGAGTTAAATATTATTGAAATACCTTCAGCATTTGTTCACTATGGTTAAGGTGACCAGCGGTAAATACTTGTTCAACCAACACCAAGAGTGATAAAAATATTGCTGGTATTAAAGCTGCTATAATAATCCAATATTCATTAGTGCCCATTACGGGTACGAACCACGAGGACCTGGTACCAGTAGGGTGGTAATGGGAGGGTAGTTGCAGGTATCGAATGTTGATGTTGAATTGGTTAGCAATTGATGACATGATGAGAATCACGAAGAGAGTGGTAAAACTGTTGACAAGGTGGTTCAACTGAATGAAACAAATAAAAACAATGAAGGAAATGAAATTAGTCAAATAGCCTTATGAGAATGTTTTTTAGCCTACTATTCCTCAAAACAATTAAAATCTTGAATGTTATTGCAGACCAATTGTTGACCAAATTTTCATACGTAGTATAAAAACTTTCATTTAGTGCAAAACTCAAAAATCATTGCGACTAAAAACATAGGAAAAGAACCACTCTTACCTGTCTAGTAAAATATCCGAAATGTCTGAACGATGCAAAAAACACGCATAAAAATATGGTAAACAATGCCAGCAGTAATGCAAAAGGGTAGGTATCATGCAAGCATCCATCTCCTAAGATATTCCCTCCCTTATCTAAACAATCCCTGAAATTGATATTCAACACGGTCTCTGTCAAGTATCGGCTACTCATGTTTAGGCTACTTGTAGAAGAAGTGTTTGCCGTGCTGTATTTAATACATTGACACGTTTGGTTAGTAAACGATCCAACTGAATTTGAAAACTCTTTCAGCATGCTGCATAAGTAAATAAATCCATAACCAAGTAAAACTAGAGGTGCTAGAACTACGAATATTTCTAATGAAAAACGCGTTAAATAACGGACTAAATTTGATAAGTTGAAAGCTACGTATAAGATGATTAGAATGATACTCCAAGCGCCAACCCATAAACGGAACGATAAATAATCGATCTCAAATTTTGTACAGAAGCTGTATAATAAACCATCGAATAAAGATAACGGGAGTACAAAGTTGATAATGACAATGGGTTGAGTACTAAATATTGAATACAGGATACCAGTAGCGCCCAATGATAATAAATGTTCACGAGTACCCTAAAAAGGTAAACAGAATAAAAGAGAATAAGTACTAAGTAAGTTCTGATATTTTATTTGTCGAGAAACGAACAGGCTGATTAGTCTGCATTTTCAGAAAGAATCAAGGCCAGAGCTACCTAGTAGGATTCTATTAAGACTCCCATTTATGCAACTAAATTCAGTTGAGTTTCCTTCCCTCGTTAGTCGAAAAATTATGAACATAAAAATGCCAAGTTCAAGAAAATCTGAACCGTTACCTATACACCTAAACCTATCGTTAAAAAAAATCGAGAAGACTAAGTATATAGTTAATATCCGATATAAATCATGTTAAAAGAACTTTTCAATCTCCCTTTCAGAAATATCTTCATTGCAAAAGTAAAAGCAATGACGTAATTATGGAAAATTAACCGAAACAAAGGAATTACAGGAATTAAAAGATAATTAAAACGTTAAAAACGTATTACGGAAGGTCAAGAGAAAAACGGAAAACGGCAAAATCGGCGAAAGTTCCTTTAAAGCCATATAGACTATATCTTCTCTACAGTTATAGTTAAGGTTTTCTCACACCCTTTGTAAAATTTTATCACAATTTCGATTAAATTATTCATAAAATGAATAATTAACAAGTTTCCACAGCAAAACGTTAAACATAGAAGGGTGTTAAACCAGAAATTTTTTTACAAAAGAAAGCAAAACAAATTTTGATTAGACATCATTTGTTTATAACGATCTCATTGTGTTCAAAGTAATGCGAAGAACACTCCTTGAAATTGAAAACTGTTGTAACCTAATATTTTGAAGTAAATAAATATAACAACAAACAAAGTTTAAAGGTGACATGTTTATCACAAAAAAAGGCTAAGTTTAAAATTGATAATTGCAATTAGTTGAAGGTATACTCAGGTGTAAATTCTTCTCAGTTCAATAGATTAATATAAAACTATTGACCATATTAAAGCTATTTGTTACAATTCCTTAAAAAACTGAATGTTTTGTTGAATTATAAAATGATATGTAGAAAACTTGTAAACGGTGTTTGAACCCATAGTCAGGAGAATTGGTTTTATTCTAAAACCTATCAAAAAAAGTCACATCAAAATCAATTTTTTTAGTTCAACCACAAATTTATATTAGACTGAACCACAACTACGGTTATTAAAAACAAACTTACCAATAGACCACCAGTCACTTTACTTTGGTGTTCACCCAGTGTTATTATAATCGAAAGTGTTAAAAAGTAGATAAAAAACACAGTACCAAAACAATGTAAATTCAATCCATCACTTATATCATTTGCTCGACTTTTCCAGATTTTAATATCATTTTTAAGTCCAGAAAATAATTTCCCTTGAGGAGTTAAAGAGGAAGGGCTGTCTCCACCATCAGTAGATTCACCTGCGTCCGAACTCCCACTGTTTAACACTTCCACGTGCGTTTCAAGATTTTGTTTTTCCATCGTACAACGTCTAGCTATTTTACCGATCCCATTGTTTATAGGAGCAGGGATTCTTATAGAAGGATCCCATTCTCCAGGGGGTAATACAGTCACCTAAATTAAAAAAAAATGGTTAAAAGTATAAAAGAAGAAGTACATAATTGTTTTCCACTTAAAGTCCAATCCAAAAAGGTACTAGCCAAATGATATCACCAACAGTATTTAAGTATTCAGCACATGTTTAGTCAAATTATGTGCTTAATTAGTCAAATGCTGTGCTTATTCAGTCAAATTCTGTGTTCATTCAGTCAAATTCTGTGCTCATTCAGTCAAATTCTGTGCTCATTCAGTCAAATTCTGTGTTCATTCAGTCAAATTCTGTGTTCATTCAGTTAAATTCTGGCTCATTTAGTCAAATTCTGCGCTTTTTCAGTCAAATTCTATGCTTTTCAGTCAAATTTTATGCTTTTCAGTCAAATTTTATGCTTTATCAGTCAAATTCTGTGCTTTTTCAGTCAAATTCGGTGCATTTCAGTCAAATTCGGTGCTTTTTCAGTCAAATTCGGTGCTACTTCAGTCAAATTCAGTGATACTTCAGTCTAATGCAGTGATACTTCAGTCTAATTCTGTGCTTATTTAGTCAAATTCTGTGATACTTCAGTCTAATTCTGTGCTTATTTAGTCAAATTCTGTGATACTTCAGTCTAATTCTGTGCTTATTTAGTCAAATTCTGTGCTTTTTCAGTCTAATTCTGTGCTTATTTAGTCAAATTCTGTGCTTTTTCAGTCTAATTCTGTGCTTTTTCGGTCAGATTCTGTGCTTATTTAGTCAAATTATGTGCTTTTTCAGTCTAATTCTGTGTTCATTCAGTCAAATTCTGTGCTTAATTTAGTCAAATTCTGTGCTCATTCAGTCAAATTCTGTGCTTTTTCAGTCTAATTCTGTGCTTATTCTTCAAATAATTTAACAATATTAATAGAATATTTTTTTGAATAAAAAAAAATAATAGAAAGCTTTTTGAGAATATGAAAGAGACGATATGAATATAGGTATTGGAAGTAGTATTACCACCTATTTATACATGACCGCCGATTGAAACAGCAAGAGTTAGTTTTCCATACATATTTGTAAAATACATAAAAAATAAACATCACAAACCTGTTCAAGAAATTCATCTATACCAGCTATAAGATCGTCACGTGTTTTCGCTTTATATGCCACATCATGAAATACCTAAGTTATAATACAACAACAAAATGTCACATTTATTTGAATTACAATATTTTAGTTTCTATATTTTTGAATATGAGATATCGAGATAAAGAAACATAACAATGTTCAAATTGAAAACCCCAACTTTCGATAAGAGAATCAGTTTTCGAAGATTTTATCTTTTTTGCAATAATATTTTCAGAATGGAAAAGAAGTAGAAAATAATTTATTGTTATGTCGGTAGGTTCAATAATTCTACCTAAGTTATCTCTGAATGAACAGCTATGATGGCTAACATTGTAAAGGAGTTAAATATTAAAGAAAATCTAGAATTTTATTTGTAAAAATGAAACAAGAATCAAAACATTATCCATTCAATACAACAGATAAATTTTATGAGGTACAAGTAAAACCATACCTTATTATCATAATAATACTAACCCATATTAATCTAGTTACTCGAAACAATGAGCTATTCAACAATTTATATACATACTTACTATGTGACCTAAGTCAACATATTCAATCAAATGAAACTCCCCCGAAGGTTTCCTATTGACACTAATCCTTGAAAATCTTTGTCTACGTCTTATCAATGACATATTGTATACTAATTACTATGCTATCTTCTTCTATGTTTTTTATTTAAAATTCTTTTCAAAATCTCAAGTTTAGCATTTAAAAATAAAGTTAGTGCATTAAGAAGATCTTCTATGTTTGATTTTATTTATGATTTCATTTTCAAATTTTACCATTGATGATTTATTTCTTAATATAATAATAACTTTCAAATGTTCAGTTACTTTTGCTAACAAAATTTTTTAAATTAAAAATATGTCTTTTTTATCATTTCCATTTGTGAAGTGGAAAATTTATTTTGAAAAAAAACTCCCTTTTATATATTTCCTAAAAACTGTTAAAATGTGATAATTTTCTATTGTTAGAAATAATACGAAGGAATCAATAGAAAAACTATTCTTCCAATTTTTTTATTCATCAACTTTTTTAGATATAAGATATTGAAAATAAATTTAATGAAAAGTAATGTTTCAGAATCTTTATGATGGATGTTGTTTGTACTTTTAACATCAACAATTCCCTACGACTTCTAAATGGCTTTACAGACGTTATTTTAACGATCATTATTATACCATCCTTTTATAATCAAATAGTATTGTAACCAAGTGCTTTTTAACACTATCTTTTAGTGGCTGATGGGGTGGGTGTATGTATTCAAAGGAAACCCTAACATACTGTTAAATACACTATTCCTCCACATCTAAATTTCGCATCTTGTTCACTTAAAGTTTAAAAAGGGAAGTTCAACCATGACACAACAGTTATGGCGCCTGAAAAAAACAGAAATTTTATATCATAAAACAAGTGGAAACGAGGTCGTGATGGTTAGGTGGCAAGGCCAGGAGTAAAAAACGAAAAAAAGTTTAAATGTGGAGGGTTTGTGTGTTTAATAACGTCCTAAGGAAAAGTCTTGTTGATAAATAGTAAATTTTAATTTCCAAAGTTACCTCATCAGCCATAAGGGTTGATATAGCTCTTCCGATTTCATGATATCTTCCAGGAGCCAAGCATGGGCCAAGCATGATAAATAGAAATCGTGTTGGTATAGGAACTTCAGTTAAATCATTGATGATCGAACTTTTAGCCAATCGTACAAAAGCTGTGATAGGTTTTTCTAAGAAATCCACTTCTCCGACTAATATGTTTGATGCTTCAGCGTTTGGTGGGAGCTTCTTCATAAATGCAGGAGCCTTGAAACAAAACATATTTATATTTTGATATTCTATATTTTAAGATATACAGTTATCTGCTTGCCAAGGTGGGGTTCGAACCAAAACCTGCTACAAATCGAGGGCACTCTTCTGATCGTGCAAACTAAATTATACTGACTTGAATGACTTATGTCATTACAAGCAAGTGCAGAGTAAGCCACAACCTGAAGCTTGAATTCAAACTTTACTAGATTTATGCACAAAAGTTACTTGACATCATAACTTGCAAAAAATGTCTCCTGAAAATAATAAATTAAAATAATTCCTGAAAATTTCAATTCTGTTTCAAGTTGTGATTACGTTACTAGAGTATCACTAATAGCAGTTTTTAGTGAAAATTGACCTTTAAAATAAAAACTTGAAAACGTTTGTTTTGTTGATAAAAATATTATAGATATAATAAACATTCTGAACGTGAATGATTTTTTGCCGTGTATCAGTCATGTATCACAACATCATGGCGTTATATGTCATTTTTATTTATATTTTAAAATGTTTTGCTTAAAATTTATTAATGTCAACAAAGTTGAGAGGTACAACATCAATCAATAATAATATCACCCTAATTTCAAACTAATACCTTTCTAACGAGGGGTTAATTATCAACAGTATAAGTAACAAAACAAAGCTACATTTCAATCGACGGTAAAAAAATTAATAACACAAGCAGTTAGATATGTCACAAAGTTAAAGCAAATTACCTTATCGTTATTTTCTTCGTCTTCAGTAGCTGCTGATGATTGATAGACTAGATGACCTTGCACTGACTCAGCACGTTCGAAAGACACATGAGGTCTTAATGAAACACCCTGGGTAGGGAATGCGGGTTGTGAAAAATTACGAAAAAGTTTCGGTGTTGCATTAGGTTTATCATTAGCTGTTAGTTTATTACTCGAATAATTAACTGAACCCACTAGATTCCCGTTTGAATGATTGGCTAATACGCCATTGGATGTATTTGATTTCAATCCATTTTGAAATATATTCGTTGATTTCCTACTGCTGATTATGTTACTTAAATTTCTACGAAATCCAATACTTCTTTGATGACGATGTTTTCGTAATAATGTGTCTCGAACTTTCACTCGAAACATTTCGTCAAGTTTATTACAGGAGATTAAGTTATCCAGGACATTATCTATAGAAAAATGAGTACTGATTTTTTTAGAATTGTTTGATTATAATTTTTGGTCGAGTTACACAGGACGATATTCATGACCGAATGCTGAAGATTATTAGTATTTTTATAGTTTTGTCTCAAAAAAACCTATTGCCTTTAATACTTCAATATCAAAATACTTAGAATCAAATTCAATTGATTTGTCTTAGATTTTTCTCTCTCTCCCGTTTAGATCGGACAGTAGTTAGAGATATCTTGACCATTGCAGCAGCTTATATATATAAAAGATAAAAACTCAATGCAAGTGAGTTCGAATTCGTCCAAATTTCTGCATATCACCCTTATATAGAATATATATAATACTTCCTAAGTTTGCAGCAAAAAAACAAATAATATCAAGATCAAAATATTTAAACATTGTCTAGTACCTGCTATTTCTGACAATGTAGCGGCATCCATATCCAGTATAACAGTACCAGCCATTAACGAACTTCGTAGTTCAAATAAACTGTACAGTGATAAAGTAGCAACATGTGGTTTACTCCACCTATCACCGCCTTCCTCAACATCTTCTTCGTACTTGTACCTAAAGTATTATCATTCATCATATCAGTAAAAAGGACTTGCAAGAAGAAGCTCTTGGAAACAATAAACTCTTGCCATAAGTCGGGTTCAGTCTGTTTGTTATCTAATGGTATTGCTTTTATGGAGCTGTTTTTTTTTGCTTAAATGTTTTTTTATTTTCATTTCATTTCATATAATAGCCTTTTCACAAATAACTTTACTTTTCAAAACCTTCTTGTAGCAACTCTGTCTCATTTTGTTGTAAATGAATTAAAACCCTTGTATTGCAATTATTGGAAATATCATTTATTTTGACCTTTATATTGGATATGTGTAAAATGAACTTTTGTTTTTTATCTTTCTACCAACAAGTTCAATGTTTTTGGAATCGTCATATATTTTTTTAGAACATTCTTTAGGTGAAAAAGAAATGTTTATGGTCAACTAGAAAACTAAACACCTATAATCCTTATGAGAAGTCTGTCGCCCTGTACTATAAACTGGCCCTTATTTTTATGGCCCTCAATTTTTAACGAGGAAAGAAATTCCATTTTCTAGCATTTGAAAAGAATTATGTAGTTTTTTATAAGAACGTGTAAATTGGAGTGAGTCTCAGCTGTCTTTATTTTTGATGCCAAACTCTTAAAAATTCTCGACTACTCCTGCCATCAAAAACATGTTCAAAGAACGTATCTCGATCAGCTCTTTCCATTGGTCAAAAAATTTCAATTTCTAAAGTTTCTGA
>JAYJMI010047886.1:0-12015 GCA_036873855.1 Sarsia tubulosa
CTTCGGTTTAACTTCCCTATGCGTACTGCCTGTCGCTTCAAAATTTCCGGGTCGTTTTTATCACGTGATCACAACAATCCGCAGTTTGAAATCCGTCTATATGCAAGATTTTTTATTCTTTTTATTTGGTTAAATACTATGCGAGATGGAGTAGATGCGAGATGCAGTATATGCGAGATGGAGTAGATACGAGATAGAGTAGATGCGAGATGTGGTAGATGCGAGATGGAGTAAATGTGGTATAGGGAATATGCGAGATAAAGGCAATGCGAGATGGAGTAGATGCGAGATGGAGTAGATACGAGATAGAGTAGATGCGAGATGTGGTAGGCGCGAGATGGAGTAGATGCGAGATGAAGTAAATGTGGTAGGGAGAATATGCGAGATGAAGGCAATGCGAGATGAAGTAGATGCGAGATGGAGTAGATACGAGATAGAGTAGATGCGAGATGTGGTAGACGCGAGATGGAGTAGATGCGAGATGGAGTAGATACGAGATAGAGTAGATGCGAGATGTGGTAGACGCGAGATGGAGTAAACGTGGTATGGAGAATATGCGAGATGAAGGCAATGCCTTTTGTTTTCTGATTTTTTATTTATTATGATCGTCTCAATTTTTAGATTACTGAACTATTTTACATCCGATGTGAGATAATTTAGTAAACAAACGATAATTTTACCGACAATGGCAACCGACAATGGCTACCGATAGTTTTATCCAATCTGGTCGAACAACTTTTTATCCAGCTTTCTATTTTTCTATTTTGAGCCATACCTATTTAAATTTTTTTCTGCAAGTTATTTTTATTCTCTTTTATTCATTTGTAATGCGTTTTTTTGATAAAAATCCAAGTACTATATATAGTACTTAGTTAATGGATAATGGATAGCTCGAATAGTTTCAATAGATTTATTGCGAAGGAGTTCTTACTTTTATTCTAAGGTAACTAACTTCTGATTAGACTTAATGAAAATAAGTAATTTCTTCTTCTAAGTAAAAACTACTGAAACGAACTCTACTTTTCGCATAATAAGTAAGTATACAAACAGTTGAAGCTTATATATATTCCGTTTGATCAAAGACTTTTAAGTATTGTGAGGTTTTTTTGTCAGGTTTAAAATGATGTATTGTTAAAGGTACTCATATGCTCACTTCAGTAATGTTCTATTTTAAAAAATTTTCTCATAAAACTAAATTAAGGTTTCTAAAAACTGTATCATTGAAAAACAGTTTAAACGTTTTTTTGTGTTATTTTTTTAACCAATTAAAATATAAAGTTTTATTAGACAACTTTTTTTAAAAGAACAATTAGAAGTAGCCTATACAAAGACCTTCTTAATGGTAAAACTTAACGTTCCTTTTTAGGTCTTTTGAATATAACTCCGAACTCGATCTTTAAAAGTAAAGTAAAGTAGAAAATCTCCGAAATGAAAAACTGGTTGAAAACATTCCACTAATATGATTTGTGTAAATTAGTAATGGTAAAAGAAGCTGTGCTTTAGCAAAATTGAACTTTAACTGGAGAAAGGTAATGTGATAACAGTATTTAAAACAAAAACAACGGATTAAAATGGTTGATTTTTTGTTTATTTATTCTTTATTAATTCTTCATTAATTTTAGATAAAAACTATAAATTTAACTAAAGATGAATTACATTCTATCTATCTTCTTATTGATTGGTGTCTATCACGTGACTGCAGATAATGGTAAGAACTTACTGGTATTAAGTTGTTATAATTGAAATCTGGAGTTTTATCATTCTAATAAAATCGATTATCTTATCATGCAACCAATGTAAATTGTTGTCAACAGAAAAATGTCGTCATAGAAACAAATACAAACAAATAATGTAAATGGTATTACATGTAAATGGAAACACAAGTTGTTAAAATGACATAGTTTATTGTTAATTTAGTTTTTAACAATAAATTATGTTATTTAATAACATGTGTTTCGATACCATTTAGATTTCTATAACAGGTACTTTTTATTAATGCTAATCTAAGAAATTCCTAGCCTACGATATAACCCTTGACAAAAAAACGCGTTTTCTAGGTGCTATGAACATTCGCATAATAATCATTTCTAAGCCATTTCTTAATTTCGGACACGCAATCGCATTAGCACTAAGAATTTACGGCCATTCTTATTATCAAAACAAAAATTCTAATAAACTCCAAGTTGAATTAAATCTCCTCTTCTTATTATTTCCATTTAAAGAATGCTTGTCTCTACTGCATTATATTTTGCAGTAGATTGCAAGATTATTCTGATATTTCTTTAATAACAAAATTTGTAAAGAAAATATAGGGGAAAATATTTAAGTTTCAAGCAAATAATTTATTTCTTTTAATTTTATTTTACGTCAGAATAACTATTTTAATGGCAAGGTAAACAGTTTTCTTCAAAGATTCACTTGCTTGCAAATTTGATCACAATTTTACCTACGGAATCAAAGAATCGTTTTTTTTTCACTGGGTTTTACACTGGGTTTTACACTGGGTTTTACACTGGGTTTTACACTGGGTTTTACACTGGGAGAACATGGCTAGCGCATATTGGCAGCAAATAACACTTTTGTAAAGTACAACAAACAACTTAAAAATTAGTTTAAACACTTTTTTATTTTGTTTTAGTTGACGATCTATTAGCTAAAGTTCTAGAAGATTCTAAACACGTGATTGAAACATCTGACGTAGTAAACCACCGTGTCCATAGCAACGATGATAATACAAAGAGCGCAAATGATATACGAGCCGTTAATGACGCCCAGGGTGGTTTAGTGAGTTGGAGAAGATACAAACAAGGTAAAAATGACGAAAACACTGATGGCATTGTTTTGACACAACGTAAACGGATGTTGTTAAATCAGCTAAAAGATTTACTTCAAGATACCATCAAAGATAATGAAGCGAGCCAAACTAATGCAGAGGGTATGAGTGAAGACAATCAAGGGCAAGCCATTCCGTGGAAGAGACAGTTTGCATTACCTTGGAAGAAAGAAAATAGTGTACAAAGGGAGCCTACTGGCAGTGCTGCCCTACCTTGGAAAAGGAGTGAACAAAAACAACACAGAAACCCGGCGATGCCATGGAAACGTACTGTTGCTATGGAAACCGATCAACCAGCAATACCATGGAGTGGAGTAGCAGTAAAGGACTCTGAGATGGAGCGTAAAAGAGAATCTGAGATGGAGCGTAAAAGAGAAAAAGAAAGTTTTGATGCATATAAGAAAGAGTTGTACGATCGTGTTGTAAAAGACGTCAATGACGTATTTGAAATGCGGGATTGGGAAGAGAAGCATAATGTCGCCGACTCAGAATTAAGCGAAGGTAATGAAAATAGATATGCTTTTTTAAAAACTTTTAGCTCTAAAATTTCCGGACTATGCCGGAAATTTATATCAAATGCTACAAAGTCGGCTGCTACAAGCCGAATTAGTTTAACATTGTTGTTTTACAAATCTTGAAGTCTGGTGCTGCATGTACATAACTGAAAATGTTCATTAGTAGAGTATGTAGTCAATATTGAGAAAAAACTAATATAGACTAGGTTACAAAAACTTTGGCCCTTTCGTTTATCTTGCAGTAGCAGGCCCAACGTGCTAGAACCCGAAACCTTTGGTCTATATAAATTACGTATGAATATTATTATTATTAAAATAAATATAAAATAAAAAAAATAGAGGATGTGTATCAGCAGAAAAATATAACTTTTTGCTTATTGCTTAACAACAGCAAATCTACGTTTTGTATTAGTTCTAACCACTAGCAAGAATACTACAAAATTTGATAAAATAAAATAAAATAGCAAAAAGCTATAGAATCGTACAATACACCTATTTAAGACATCCGCCATTGTGGATTTTTGAAAATGAGTTTCAGAAATAATAAATACGTTATTTGAAATCCTTGTCAAAATATAAACCTACCCTAAAAAATTCATTACTTATTAACAATCAGAACAAAAGTTACAATTTTCACTTTTCTATAGGAATTGAACGTAAAACTGCTTCTTTACTCCTCCAGACTCTCTTTTATCCCTTAAAATTAGTGAAATTTGTATAAAAGCTTAAAATTAATAATAACTTTAACTGAATAATAAAAAAGTTCAAAATTGCGTATCATCACGATAATAAGTAGACTAGAGTCTTTTTCTTCTTTTTTTATATCCCTCTTTTAATTTTTTCATCTTATAGAAACATCTTTACTTCTCTTGTAGAACATTTTTATTTGCAGCTACGGATAATTCTATCACGGGGATTATTTCCGAGCTAGCAAATAACAGACTACAATGCAATGTAATTTCTGTATATAGGTGTATTGCTACACGGTCTGGCTACTGTAATCTTAAACAGGTTATATCTCTAAAAAAGAACTTATATATTTAGTGATATTTTTATTTCAGTTGAAAACCTAGCAATGTAGGGGAAGTAAATTGTAGCTTTAACTAAGCAAACAATACGTAACCATAACAACGAGTAGCAGAAATCAACTCGACAAAGAATGACGACGTTGTATGTAAATAGTTGTCAATATCGGACGTCAATAATTAACGGCAATTTTTTATTCTTTATAACGTATTTAGTAGAAGGTGTTTGAGCAATAATAGTTTTCAATTAGAATTAAGGAAATAGTGTTTAAATAAAGTGGACAAAGTATTTTAATACAGGGTACTGACTTAAAATACATTTTTCTAATGAACGTTAATCGATTTCAATTTAAGCAATAAGCTACGTGATAATCCGCAGAATGTCATTTCTAAAATTGTTCCCGGCGTGATGAAGCTTCCAATCAATCTTCGTGTTTTAAATGAAAATCTGCATTTTTAACTCTAAAAAGCTTATTTTTAATTATTAATAAACGAGTTTTTCTAATCATATTTATTTTGGTTCAAATCCGTCAAAAATAACTAATAATATTAAAGTTACTTATGCACGTGATTAAAATTATCCAATCACGTGATTAAAATTATCCTATCAGTAATCTTTCCAATAGAAAGTAAAAGGAAATATGAAACGATGTGCAAAATATCCCATTCTAAAGCTTAGAAATAAGCCCACAATAGAACTTTGAAAATCGGGATTCATACCCAATATGTGTAGGCAACACAAAGTACATGCGTTTTTTTATCAAAAAAAGCAATTTTCTTTGGAACTACACATAGAATATTTTTGAATTTTTTTCCAGAAGCTTATGTTCGATAGATCTTTCAATTTATCCAAGAAAAATAGGGGGTCAACCCCCCTGAATTTTGAGCTTACGTGCATAAGTACCTTTAAATGACGTACACACTTTAGCGAATTCAAAAGGGTAGACGACTTTTTTTTGTAGTTGTATTTTTTCTTCATTTTATATTTTATGGTCATATGTATATTATCAACGTATTTATTTTGTAACTTTTGTTTTCATGGGGGTTATTATCATTTGCAGCAGTTTTATGAATATTAAAGGTTAATAGATTTGCTTTGTATTACTTGCATGAATCCAACAATACCTTAACCCCAAGTATGCTACACTGGATATCTTACAAAAAGTTGTTCTTTTGTTATACTTCTGGTTATGTATTTGAAACAAATTGTGATTTTTATTTTGTTAAATAATTGATTGGTTTTTTCCTGTCGAATAATTGGTTTAAAAAAGTTCTAAGTTTTATGAGAAGGGGCTGTTCATATTGAAAAAACATCGGGATGGTTTAAGTTAGCAATATTTATTAAATTTGTATGTATTACAAGTTGTCCAGACTAACAAATATAGTTTTCAGCGTGCGTGTTTACATGAAATATTCATACCTCTCTTGAAAGAACATAGCTATAAATCGTAAATATGATCAACGAAATATAGGATTACTTCAAGAGCCAATATCCGATGTAATGCATTGCATCCGATTTGTTTGACTTTCGCTGAGCGTTAAAGTAACTTTTGCTGAGCGTTAAAGTAGCCAACCAGTCTTCTGAACACAAACTGCGCAATGCAATACATCGGATATTTAAGCAGCTGTTGCTTAGGGTAACCTTCGTCTTTTCAGCTATGGATTAGTATAGTTATAAATAAGTAGGACAGAACACTATACGGCGAAAGATTACAAATGCATTATAAGCTTGGTCACTATTTACATTTGAATATAAGAGTGTTACGTGGAATTTCTCACATCAATTGGTGTGAAACAGGGGGACGAGTTAAGTACA
Source organism: Sarsia tubulosa (assembly GCA_036873855.1). Lineage (NCBI taxonomy): Eukaryota > Metazoa > Cnidaria > Hydrozoa > Anthoathecata > Corynidae > Sarsia > Sarsia tubulosa. The sequence continues at coordinate 6,190 of JAYJMI010047886.1, forward strand.
GTTATCAATGTTTTTGTTAATGACCTTCCACATGAGATAGAAGCCAAATCTAAAGACCACCCAACTCTGATTAACTTTTCAGGGTCAAATGTCAAAGGGTATAGAAAACCTTTTGAATAAAGGTAGAAAAGCTTGCGAAGTATGGAGGGATATGTAACTCAAGAAACCTATTTACTGAAAAAAGTTTGTATGTATAAGCAAATCTTAGGAGTTAACAAAGGGCTAATGATGTAAACACTCTGGCAGGATTAGGGCGATTCCTATCTTTATAATTGTAGATATAGAAGTCTTCAAATATTTTCAGTGCTTCATTGATGTTGAAAAGGAGAGCCTTTTATATAAAGTTTTCCAAGACGATTTGGCGAGACATTTTGGGACAAAAAAAATTGGATTACCTTAATAAAATCTAGGCTTGGCATGTTTAAAAAACTTGTGTAATTTAAATAACGTTGAGGATGAGTATCACCTGCATGTAAATTGACCATTTTATGATGAATTAAGAGTAGATGTAGGCTTTAAAAAAGTCGTTACTAAAAAAAATATTACGCACGGAAAAAAGTTAGACTTAGTGTAAGTCCTTATTTTATACGCTCATAAACGCGTTACGGGAAATCTGTAAATATCCCCCTATAAGTATAAGAATAATATTTCTCTCTCACTTCTCACCTCTCACCTCTCACCTCTCACCTCTCACCTCTCACCTCTCCACAGTAAATTATATAAAAAAGAGAAAGACTATTTCATAGTCTAAAAAAGGTGAGATAACGACTTTGAAAACCTGCACAAACGCAATTTTTTTCAACTGCGCTTTTAGCACTGAGAGTGTGCTAAATCGCGTGCCTCACGTGCTCTCGTGCCCTACGTGCCTTACGTGCCCTCGTGCCCTACGTGCCCTCGTGCTTTCGTGTCCTCGTGTTTCACGTGCCCTCGTGCCTTATGTCCCCTCGTGTCCTTTTTTCCCGCGTGCCCTCGTGCTTAATTTTTGCTCGTGCTTTCTTTTTGCTCGTGCATCACGTGCCTTTTTTTTTCGCGTGCCTCACGTGCCTATTTTTTCAAATTTGAAAAATTTGAATTTCAAATTTAAATGCCTATTAGTCAAATACAGATTATTAGTCAAGCCGAAGTAGTCAGCACCTGTGTTTGAAAGTACTGGTAGACCAACCTCTAACCGATAGGCTGGCAAGTTTTCCATGTAAGGAGTTAGTTGTTTCACATGTTTTTTCTTGCATGTCAAGCCTATCGTATCATTGTCTCTACAGCCTTTCTCCCTTTAATTATCCAATATGTTTCTCGTAGTACTGCAAGTGTATGTTCAGTTCCAGCATGGACTTGATCTATATGAGTACTTTGAATAAACAGGTTTACAACATGGTCGTTTGGGGGTAGGATTATTGGGTTTTTGTTTACTACTCCCTCGGAGGCATTTTCGAGAACTTCGTCTTTATCTAAAAATAATCACATCACAATCACAGATCAAATAGGTTAAAAAAAGTTAAAGGTACCATATTTTCAAAAAATATCATATTTATAATTCTGTCAAATAAAAATAGAAGAAACCAGGAAAAAATGTGCAAAATATCTCATTCTGTAGCTTAGAAATGATCCCAAAGCGGCACATCGGTTTCATACCCGATATATGAATTCAACACTTTCTACTTATGTTCGAAAGTTGTTTGTAATAATAAAAAAATATAAAAATTCTGAATTTTTTACCAGATGCTTTCATGCTTTTCGAGATTACGTGCATAAGTACATTTTAATTACAAATGTCCTCCTGTATTTAAAGCTTCCTAATAATATATAGATAATGTCTTGCATGTTATAGAACGTGGTTATAATAGCTTAAATGTAATTGGAAAATCTAATAATAGACACAATGTTTTTACGAATTTCCAAATAGTGAAAAATAGTTTTCCAGGTGCTTTGCAAAGAAAATTTCTTTTAAAAAAAATATAGAGGGGACGAGGGCACGCTTAAAAAAAAGGCACGAGGGCACGAGGGCACGCGGAAAAAAAAGGCACGAGGGCACGAGCAAAAAAAAGGCACGAGGGCACGCGAAAAAAAAGGGCACGAGGGCACGTAAGGCACGAGGGCATGTGAAGCACGAGGGCACGAAGGCACGAGGGCACGTAAGGCACGAGGGCACGTAAGGCACGAGGGCACGTAAGGCACGCGATTTAGCACACTCTAGCACTGACCGGGCAGAATTTTGCCTGCTTTTATTTTTAACAACATTACTGAATGCCTAAACTAATCTATTAATAGTTTTCAAGATATCCAAAACTTCTTTAGAGTTGCTACTTTTAAAGAAATAAACATTGTTAGAAAATTTGTTAAAGAATCTTTTGAAAAAAGACAAAATGATACTAAATTACAACAAAATATTCGATATACTAAGTATATACTAAGGATAAAAACTGTATATAATATTGTAAAGATTTGACCACTTAAAGTTTTCACCAATGCTTAAAAAGATAACCGTAATTATTATTTCTGCATAAATTGTCGAAGCGCTGTGTTTTGAATAAATTAAATAAATAATCAGAGTAATAGGGTTCACAGTAGGCCGATGTGTTTCATTGTTAATGTAAATTTCTTGATTTAAGCATGAAAGTACCATAAGAAGGAGGTAGAGCCAATTAACTCTTTTGTACAGAGCTTGTGGAAATGGCTCTTTAGACTCCCGAAAGTAGTTAACAGTTATAATAGCATTTAGCACTTATTTTCTTTAGAGACTCATTGATATCTCTAAAGAATTTAATTACTTTAGCATTACAGTAATTTAGCATTGCTGAGAGAGAAAAATCAGACGTCAAGAAGCAATAGTTGTTGTGTCGGCTTATATGACGTTCTGTTTCGTACGATATCCATTAGGTTACATTATTTACATCTCAAGTAGGTAGTTTATAAATATCATATACGATCACACTCCATCCAGTAAATTTATACAGGAGATGAAAAGTGCTGGTTTACGAGTTTGGTTTACGAACTACGACTACGAGGTGCGAACTACGACTACGAGGTGCGAACTACGACTACGAGGTGTGAATTTTATAAAAATTCATTTTTAACAGGGTATTATTTCTAGTCAAAGCAACTGGCAAACGAATGCTACAAAGTAGGATGCTACATGCAACAAAGTCGGATGCTACATTCGTTTAGCCGGGCATAAAATAATTTTTTTCTGAAATTGAATTAAAATTCGTATAAGATTAGGTAACATAAATTAATGAGTGTTATGAGGGAATCATATTTAAGGGGTTGATTATATAAGGGAATCATATTTATGGGGTTGATTATATGATGGAATCTCAACTTACAGCTTTCTTACATTAAATAAACTTTTTTTAGTAGGTATATAAGAAATACCATCTGATAACGCTGATGATGATAAAATGCTGTTAACCGTCGTTTACCTGGCTAACTCGCCTCATATAATTGACCCCTAAGAAATCTAAATCGAGTTAAAGTATTTTGTCGAATTTATGAGAAACGTACTTTCAAAATTCCGGCATTGAATAGATTCTAAATAAAATAATAGCTCTTCATTTATATGTCAAGTAAAATGTCATATACACTGTATGTATTAGTTAGTCATGCTCTACAAATGACAATGTCAGATATATACTATATTCTCCTTAGTTACTCCTATATAAGACCATTACTTACTACAAAATACTATATAGCTACTATTTTGTTGTATAAAAAGATCATATATTGAACTTATCCAAATAAACAAGTGAACACATTTAATATTTAAGGCGTGACACATTTCTTCTGCTATAGAACTCGTGTTCTTCATTTCTACAGTTTTATTGTCAGACAGTCAATAAAGACGATTGAATATACTTGTACTTTATGCTTTACCGATCAACCGATAAAGTTGTCGGCCGACAATCCTGATACGTTAATAATATATGTAAGAAAGAAAGTTAATAATATATGTAAGAAAGAAAGTTAATAATATATGTAAGAAAGAAAGAAGGAAAGAAAGAAAAACAAATGATAAGAAGCTTAATGAACGAAAACAACATTCATTTTATTCTTAAGCTAGGTTATATGGTTTTGCAGCTTTTTCACTTCGATTTGCAAATTTTACAGCATCTCTATTTTCCGATTGTTAGTATTATCAAAGGGTGGATATAGGATTGTTTTATGAGTAGTCAAATGTATGTTATGTTTACCTGTGTACTTACAAGTGTACTGAGAAGTGCTTTCTTTACGCAACAGTATTTTTTCTTAGATTTTAGTGTACTCAGCTTGTTGACTACCCCTCAATGTGCACTTGTTTGTATCGTTAGATGGATGGGAGCTTAAATAAAAGTTGTTTCCCACGTTATGTTCGTCGTGTAACTTAGCAACATGCATCAACAGTTATTGTAGTTGTGGTGATTTTAACCAGAAAAATGAATCCCTACTTTAGCTGTCTGGAATGAAAGATGACTGGCACTTTGTTTTTGAAAAATTTGTAATTAAAGATGGCTATTCTAGGAGGGGATTAATTTAGTTAAAGATTTACAAAAATGATTTCACCCGAAGTTTAACCTTTAAGGAACAACGCATTCTCATATATTTCGTTACGCCACTAAAAACATGAAGTAAAACTTCAGCTAGAATTCATTATGTAAAACTTCATTCATTCATTCATTCATTCATTTAATATGTACAACGTAATGATTCTTAAATATTTTACTAATACACTATATGAATGTAACATTAGCTTAACCAGTATATCAACCATTATACCATTTACTTATTCGATAAACAATTATACCATTCAACCAGTTTTTAATCCATTATACCATATAACCATTCTATAAACCATTATACCATTTAACCATCTATAAACCATTATACCATTTTACCAGTCCCTGAACCATAAAAAAATATTATACCATTTATTCAGTTTATCAAACCATTACACCATTTTACCAGTCTTTAAACCATTATACCATATAACCATTCTATAAACCATTATACCATTCAACCCTTCTATAAACCATTATATCATTTAACCAGTTTTTAAACCATTATAACATTCAACCAACTGTTAAACAATTTAATCATTACGTTGTACATATTAAATGAATGAATGAATGAATGAATGAATGAAGTTTTACATAATGAATTCTAGCTGAAGTGTCATTTCAACAATAATTCCATTTTTAGACTAAAACACATCTTTGCAAGGTTTTTCGCCTTTATTTGGAAAAACGAATGTTCCAAGGTAGAGATTGGGCACTAGGCATCTGTGACAAGTGATTTCACTTGGCTCCTAAATTTCTAAAGTTGCAAATCTAACTCGGTAATTTCCTGAGCCAATCATATCAAAGATTTGTTATTTCACCAATGATTAAATTGTTATTATACGCTTGATGTGAAATGAAAAAGTAAGAAAAAGTCCACACTTACGACCGTGATTGTAACTGATATCAAGAGTTTTTGTTTTTAACGACTAACATTGTGCAAAGAAAAACGATATTGAAGGCTCAGTTACATTATGAGGAATTATGTTAGTTGCGTTAAAAAACTGTTAGTTACGTACTTTTACTCAAAAATGATTTTACAAAAAAGTGATCTCAAATGAAGGATACAGCTTAATTTCTAGCAGACCTTCATAGGAGGTTGTAATTGAAACAACACAGAACAAATAGCTTTTCATTCATTATGGTGTGCATATTTCAAATATCAAGAATTTGGATCTTGAGTTGATCTAAGTTGTATCTTTTAAGTGAGATCAATTTTGTGCAAATTTTATTTTAAAAGTAGTTTAAAGCAAAAAAGCTGGTATATAAGCTAAATTTAGTTTTTGAAATATTTGTACTT
>JAYJMI010047997.1:0-12015 GCA_036873855.1 Sarsia tubulosa
GTTTAAACGTTCCCTTTAATACACAGGTACCTTCGAAGTTTTGCTCAAACTTGCCATCCTTGTCCGAAACATATTTTTTTGAGAAATTTTAGAGCTTCTTTATCTTCTATATAACAAGACTCTTCTATATAAGATTGACTGCTGGTCTCCTAGTAATTAATTTATATATAACTAGAAAAATCTAATGAACAGAGGAAAGTCTGTGAAATTCAGAGCAACTTACTAATTTTAAGCCCAAATTTGCATTGTTTGCCCAAAACCAAGAATTTATAAAAATACGAAATGTTATATTTATTTTTTACTTCTCTCTATGTTCTAACTTCATGCGCAAAACTAAAGAAATTTGATGAACAAGTCTTCAGATAACAGGCTATTTTTAGCCCAATTTCAACTCACTTGTCAAAACAACAAAAGTCGGATTTTTTTTTGTTCACCATACAGTCTTAAGTTATAGGGCGAATTGTATATTTTAGCCCAAATTTGCCTCGTTTGTACAAAACAACGTGTAGTCAAGATGTGTGTTGTAATAATATGTATTTAGAAATATAAAGACAATATTGGGTGGACCGAGGGTGTAATTTTATTTGAGTTGTACATTTCTATACTTTGTTGTCTCCTTGTCATCAGTTCTCCATCCCAGAGTTTAAAATCATATAGATGATCACAGCTAAGAGACATTACGAATGTAACAAACCTTTGTGGGATATAAAACATCTCCGTAGGATATGGAATAGATAGCTCTCCTCCATAGACGGGCCATAAACCACTAAGTATACGAAACAGAGAACTCTTTCCACAACCGTTCGGTCCTGTGATCAGGATATGAGTTCCTGTACAGATCTAAAAGATGAAGTATTTTTTTTTTTTACGTCATTCTTTTAACTAATTTATGTTAAAATATTGAGCATTGATTGGCTTATCGTTTATTAAAAAAATAATTATTCATATAATTTAGAAATTTCCAGAAAAAAAGGTTTCAATTTTCAAAAAAAAATTTTAACAAAAATTATTGCATGTGTTGGAAACAATAAACAAACTAAAATTCTATTATTTGGTTTCTGAGAAACTTTCCTACCGAGAGGGATTTCTATTATTGACTTTAAGTGAAATAGCATAAACTTTACGATTTAGTTTTTTTGGTCTAGTAAAATATTCAATCGCTTGGTGGCTTTATTCGCATGGATGTAACGAAAGATTTTCACACAAAATTAGTTTTAAATAGTTTTCATGAAATGGACGCGTTTAATAGGTTTTCAGAAAATAAAGGGGTTTTCACAAAAATAGACATTTTAAGGGTTTTTATAAAATTGGCGTGTTTAAAGTTTTTTTTATAAAATGTGCGTATTTAAAGTTTTTTTTATAAATTAGCCGTGAAGAGATTTCATAAAATTGGCGCGTTTAATGGGTTTTCAGAAAAACGTAGAGAGTTGATAACTAAAGAAACTGCATTTTTTTTGTAGTACAAAATGAGAGATGTCCCCATCTCATCAAATGGGATTTTCAAGGTAAATAAGCGTACAAATAAGTAAACATATTTAAGGGGAATTTCGCAGTAAGCTAAACTTTTTCTGGTTTACTTTACAAATGACAAAAAGTTTAAATAAATACTAATTAATAAGAAAGATATAGCAATCTTGCCCATATTTTGAAAAAGAAAGGGAATTTTAAAAAACTTTATATCGGCTTCTTTTTATCATTATCTTCTTTATCTACTTTCAAATAGTTGGGAGAAGTTCCACATTAAGATTATTCTGAGTAAGTATAATCATATGTTGTTGATGTAACTAGTGTAATGTAACCTTAATGGACCATACACAGGAGGTATAACCCACATGATATTCTGCATAAGTGAATTTAGTCCCCTGAGAAATCAGTGAAGATTTTCTCTCATTGATAGAATGGACCAATACACGTTATCACAGATTGAATATTTGTTATTGAAATCGACATGCGCACGCAAAAGTACAGTATAGTTAAAAATCCTATTGTTTTTCGACCAATCGAATTAGTCGAAGTATGATTTTATCTTTTACTGTACTTTCTGCGCATGCATGTCGATTTCAATAGACTGTGATAACATGTATTTACATTTGAAATTTATTATAATAGCCATAGTTCCATTCTTACCTAGTCTACTTTTGAATCTCAAATATTAAAAAAGTAAAAAAAAAGCATGAGCATAAAGCTGGATTTTCACATAGCAAAACAAGGGATGGATTACCAGTGGACTCCCGGTATATATTACTTTTAAAAAAAATGTCAATATCTTAAGAATTATCAAATTTGACCTTTTGACCCTGTTTCCATGGAAACAATAATTTTTCTAAAAAATTTAGCTTTATCACTTTTCTACATTCATGACCCTTTAACATCATGCAAAAAATTAGAAAAATCTGATGAAAGGTTCCTGAGATAAATGCGTTCCGTACGGACGGAAGGACGTACGGACAAGCCTGAATTTATAGGACTCCTTCGGCAAAGCCGGGAGTCCAATAATACGCGAGTATCGTATCGTAAAGTACCATTGGGCATGAGCAGAAAGAATTATTACGAAAGTTCATGTATCAAAATATACGATACGCGTATCAAATAAAGTTAAATCTATATTTAATTTTTTTTTTCCTACTTCACTTATCATAAAGGTAATGACCAATCAGATTGCTCCAAATGCAGAAAGTGGAAATTGATACGCGAACCGTAACGTTCGAATTCGGATACGTTACGCGTATCATTATTTTTAAGTGGAAAACCGGCTTTAAACGTGACGTACAGTAGTGATTATTTGTAAATGTTAATAACTGCTTACAGATTATTAGAGATACTTTAGCCTGAGCCACGTTTAAAGCCGGTTTTCCACTTAAAAATAATGATACGCGTAACGTATCCGAATTCGAACGGTACGGTTCGCGTAGACATGGATACAGGTTTTCTAGTTTTACGGTGCGTAGAGTTTGTACTCAGGCTATATAGATACAAATTCTTTTAATAAAAAGGTCTAGTAGTAACCTGTAATATCTTTTATGAGATGTTCATGAAATAACTACCCCACCTTTAATGTAAGCGAGGGACATATGACATCTCCACTGGGCGTTATTATAGGAACATTTTTTAACATGATATCACCATTTGTAAATAAGGGCGTAACTCTTGCTATATCGCCCACTGAAACAACTACACCGTGCTTAAAGCCCGTGGACTCAACACACGCTTCTGATATTTCTTCTTCTAGAGTTAAAGCAGATTTTGAGTTTGTTGATTTCACAAAGTGGTCTTGATGTATATCTTCGAATACAAAAATCATTTCGTAAACACGATCTGTGTATCCTGCTAATTCGATGACCTAGAAAAACAATTTTAGTATATAAACATTTTTATAATTTTTTAAGAACAAAATGTATGTATGTTGAATTGGCGAATAAGGAGGGGAGAAATTCTGGATCGATGGTTAGGTGGCAACACCATCTGAAGTGTATATTTCTGCTATATTGAGGTTAGATGGATATCTTATGTTTGTTAAGCTGAACCTGTGTTGGGAGAATTGTTAAAGGAAATCCGAAATTCTAATTTTTTTATCCCACTAATATGATAGACAGTATACACGAAGGGACATCATATACGAAAGTTTAGGCGGTTAAAATAAAAACAAAGAAAGATGACTAATTTTTTGAACGAAGGATTCAACACAAAAACAAAGAAGCAATTCTCAACTTTAAAGATCCAGATAGAAGTAATGTTCAAAATATTTCAGTATTTGTAAAGCCAAAGGGTAACTTCTGTATGTTTATACAAAAGTGTAGAGTTGCAAAAACATAGTTTTAAAGAGATATTCAGTGTGAAGTTGGGTTGTTGTGAAATTTCGAATTACCTATGGTGAATTTTTATTTTTTTCGGAGAATTTCGGATTTCCTTTAATTGGTTATCATGTATGTATGTATCTATGCAGAAATTTATTTATAGTTGATATATTTATTACATAATAAGTATATCGTTCCGGTTATACCGTAGGTTAATTAAAGTCAACTTAATAAAAGATGGTATTAGAAAGAAAGAAAGGTATTTCAGGGAAGAAGGAGTTGCCATGAACAAACGATAATTAATGACGTAATCTTAAGTGAAATCATGCAAGAGTTTCGTTAAGATAAATAAAAACTTCAGTTTATGGAAGATATTCGTTTTATTTTTAGCGTGAAGTATGAACTGTTCATTTGCAGACTAGTTTAGACATTCGCATTGATGAATTACTCCCCTAGAGATCGAACTAAAAAAATTCCACTTTTAAAAAACACTTTATAAAGGCCATTAAAATCTTCAATTTCTTATTTAAATTTGGACAATTGAACATAAATATTGAAATAAAAATTCAATTTTCAAATAATAAAAATCGAAAGAAAGTAAGTTTTGATATCTCGCAGAAGGGACCGAAACCGGTGGCTACTAAGGCTCCCATTTGTGCCATCCATCCACTAAGTTCAGTTAGGTTTGAACTTATTCTATAAGTGATACTAGCACAGAATCGCACTCACTCAGTTACGCACTCTGCCTTAAAGTTTATAGAATACAGACGCAAGCAACTAACACCCGACTAAGCACGCAGCTGTGTACTAACGTGGTTAAAGAGACAATATCCGATTAACGAATTGAGAATGATATTACTATATTCTATTTAAAGGCGATTTGCCACTTCAAGAAAATTTCCATTTTCCGAACAGAAAAAACTGAATTTCTTTTAACTTTTTCTGTTTCTGCTCGCGAAAAAGAAGAAAGACAAGATAATTTTCTGTTCCAAGGAAGTTTTCTTGAAGTGGAAATCCGCCTTAACTTTTACGCAGTGTAAAAGAACACTACGCAATGCATTTCATCAGATGCTAGTTCTTTAAATACAAAAATCGAATAAACATTAATACATTACCTCTTTTAGGGATGAAATAATTCTCTCAATGGCATCAGCGCTGGAGGTCAGTAGATTTCTAGAGGTGGTGAACGATTCACTTCGCTCACTGATTTGTTCAGCTAATCCCGATTTCACGTCTAAATAACAACAATTGCAATTGTATAAAACAACAACAAATCAAAACTCTATTGATTGGAATTTTTTTAAGTTCCGAGCCCAAAGAAAGGTGGATTAGCAGAAAAACAAATACAACTTATGGCGGGCTTGTGGCGGGCAGTGAAGTATCCGGAGCTATTTTGTTACCGTTATAGTGGCCCATACCCAAACTATTACCATAAAACATATTTTTTGATGACTTGTAAATCACTAAAGAGAAGTTAATTTCACTAATTAAAAAGTTAAATATAGAATAATATGACCTAAATGTTTCAAATAACCTTTAAAAAAGGGCATAGAACGCTTCAACTGTTTTATAAGTCTAAACTAAAGCCAATATGAACAAAAACAATATGCCCAAATAAAGTCTGGATGTCACTGTCGTCATCAACGTTTTCATATAAATTAAGGGAGGACAATGAATCATTATTTACATCATATAATTAATACCTTAAATTTGGTCACTAGTTTTCACTAATTACTATGAAACGCAACGGTTTACATAATGAGGATCATTGGGAAGTCAAACTTTTGTGAAACCTATATTGAGATTTAGTATGTTTAAAGAGTTGTTAGAAGAAAATCAAGCTTGTAAATTCATCTCCTAATATTAAGCAGATCGTAAGTAAAATAATTCAAAAATTTGTAAAAATACTCAATTGCTTCTTGATTCCCATTAATTAGCGAATTTGAAATACAAATAGTTCAAAAACTACATATAGAAAATTCCTCAAATTTTCACAGGATACTCAGGAAGTGGTAGTCACTAGAACTTTAAACAAAGAAGAATTTGTTTTAAGGAACTTTCAAGAGTGGCTTACCTTTTCCCATTATGATAGGCAATGATACCATAATCAAACCCGAAGCACTCCATACATACTTCATTAGAAACTGTTCTAACATGACGTACCATAACTTTTTTCGTAGGATCAAGTTGATTTGTTCCGCTAGTGAATGGTAACCTTTCTCTAATAAAGTGTGCTCAACCTAGATGAAAGATTGCTTTAAAAAGTGTGCTCAACCTAGATGAAAGAGCGCTTTAATATAATACGCTCATTCTAGACGGAAGAGTGCTTTAACAAAGTGTGCTCAACCTAGACAAAAGAGTGCTTTAATATAGTATGCTCAATCTTGAAAAGAGTGTTATAATAAAGTGTGCTCAACCTAGACGAAAGAGTGCTTTAATATAGTATGCTCAATCTTAAAAAGAGTGCTACAATAAGTGTGCTCAACCTAGACGAAAGAGTGCTTTAATAAAGTGTGCTCAACCTAGACGAAAAAGTGCTTTAATAAATTTTGAAAAGAGTGCTTTAATAAAGTGTGCCCAATCTTAAAAAGAGTGCTATAATAAAGTGTGCTCAACCTAAACGAAAGATTGCTTTAACAAAGTGCATTTTCATAAAGTATGCTGAACAGCCTAAATTAATGAATGCTTAATAAGGAGTGGTTTCATAAAGAGTGCTCATCATAGATAAAAAACAGGCAATGTTTTTTTAAGAATTTTATTATACCCTGGTATCAGTGGAAAATTGAGATTTTTTAAAATTATATTTAAGTTGATTTAGGAAGATTATTAAAGAGACAATAGGTAACATCACTCAAAGTAAACTAATATAATACCTTATGGCCGCCATAGAATGCAATCTCTTCTGAATTTGTAATCACTCTCGAATGTATTGTTCTCAAATTCCCTCTTCGTACCGACTGCTCCGCTACTAGCTTACCAAACCTCGGTGAAAACAAGCGTAGCAAATGTGCTGTGGAAACTGAAATTAATGTCCCAAAGGCTAGTGGCTGTACCCAAGACTGTCCACGTTTCTTTGCTATCTGATTCAATGTAAAACAAACTAAAATAATATCTAGAACTGGTTTCGTCATATGAGAATACAAATGAGATATAGAATCACAGAATAATCGAATGTCTTCAGTTAGGGATTCATCGGGTGCTGGGAGCCTGGAATCTAAGTTACCCACTTTATAATAGCATTGTTTACCGAAATATAATCGATACGCGTATTCAACTAATCGTGTACGAAACGCTAGCGATAATTTTCCTTCAAGGTATTTTAACAAGGAGTTCACAAAAGTACATGGAATAGCAATACCTATCCATTGCAGTAATAAATACATAAAGCGTGTAGTGTTCTTTTCAACGATAGATTTCGCAAGTTTACCGTCTAAAATTGAAACGTATATCGATAAAAATGCACGCGAGATTAAAGCTAACGTATGCGCTGATAATAAGGCGAATTCTTTACACAAGATTCTTGGTAATATAATTTTTAATAATTTCATGACTTTTAATAAATATTCTCTGTCTAAATTATAATGTTTAGCTTTACTAAGTATGATTTGATTTGCCACTGTTTCATTGTCTTTTTGTTTATTGTTTGAGTTGTTGCTAGGGTACATTTTATTGTAGCCATATTGGATTCCCTTGTAAGCGGCGTATGCGGACCCAGTGGCTATAACAGTCTTGAAAGTAATTGAACGAGTTTTTGCTAACTTGTGGATATAACGGCGAGTATTTCGAGAAGTGAGAATCGAATCCATTGTTTAGTATTTTTACTATTGTTAGTAGTAGTATTTGTTATTTTTATTGTTGACAGAATTCATCTAAAATGGAAAATAATAATAAAGAATAGATAAAGAATGAATTAATTGAAGATTCAAAAATATACTTTACAATAAAGTATGAATAAACAAAGACATAGCCAAATAAGGTATGAGTAAACAACGATATAGCCAAATAAGGTATGAATAAACAAAGAAATAGCCAAATAAGGTATGAGTAAACAAAGAAATAGCCAAATAAGGTATGAATGAACAAAGACATTGCCTTTTACTAACTATATATTCGATTGAACCATCGACCAACTATCATCAGATTAAATATCTAATACGAAAGTAAACAAGGGATGGATTACCAGTGGACTCCTGGTATAAATTATTTTTGACAATAAGAAAAAAATGTCAATATCATAAGAATTACCAATTCCATGGCAACAAGAATCTTCCTAAAAAACAGACTTTTTCACTTTTCATCATTTATGACCCTTTAAAAAATATGCAAAATATCAATGAAAATGGATGAACGTTTCATTAATACACTACTGTAAGGATCCGCCATTTTGAACTTTTTTATTAGTTATAATAGGAATATAAAAAATTGTATTTAGGGGGTAAAAAAAGCCTGGACACTATTTAGGGGGGGGGAGTAAAAAGCATTTCTACGTTCAATTCTAGGGAAAAATCTATATTTGTAACTTTTGTTCTGATTGTTAAGAAGTGATGAAATTTTTTGTGTAGGTTTATTTTTAGACGAGGATTTCAAATAAATACATCATTTTTTCTGAAATTTAAGTTTTAAAATCCATAATGGCGGATGACTTACAGAAAATAGGTGAAAACAAGAATTTTCAAAAATATGACGCCTTTGCCAGTTTGTACCTTGTACTTTTATCTAACTTTGTGCAAAAAATCAAAAAAATCTTATGAACGAATTTTGAGATATTTAGAAAAATGAACAATTTTGACCTTTTGGCCCTGTTTCCATGGTAACGAGAATTTTTCTAAAAAATCGGGCTTGATCGCTTTTCTACAATCATGATCTTTTTACTTTGTGCAAAAATTTAGAAAAATCTGATGAACCGATCTTGATATATATTGAAAAAATATCAATTTCGACCCACATTTTTGACCTTTGAAATTTTCTAAAAAATCAGGCTCTTTCACTTATTATCATTCATGACCCTTTAACTTCATGCAAAAAATCAGGGAAAAGGATATATTCCAGAGATAGCAGGGTTACGTAGTATAAATTTTGACCTTTTGCCCCAGTTACGCACAAACAAGAATTTTCGGAATCTTGAAACTTATATCAGTTTATACTCTATACTTCTACTCGTGCAAAAAAGGGCAAAGACAAATAGAACTTATTCAAATCATTCTTTTGTTAAAAAAGAACTTTAATACATATTATAATAATAATAATAAGGCTACTGGGAAAACGAATTTAGCAGCAGCATATTTTCACATAAAATACTTATAATATCTATTATCAGTGTAAAGTTTTTATTAAATAAATCTATTTGTATGAAAACATAAAAAAATCTATATAATTTTCTTTTCGTATAATACAGCGTGTCCTACAAAAAAGTAAACCCAAATTTTGTTGTTGTGTAACTTTCGTTATAAGCAAATCTTGTCCGAAACAAAAAACTTCCTAAATGTTACAATAATTTAATTTTTCACCTCTTCATGAGTTCATTCTTCATATGTCCTGACTTCACGCAAAAGTAGAAAAATCTAATAGATGGATCTTGAGATACGATTTTGGGAAAACAAGAATTTTCTGAAATACAAGAACAGTATCATTTTTTCTCGAATATTGTGTCTATTTAGGGCCGAAAATTGCCCCATTTCACCTGATTTGTAGACTAGTTTTAGTCAAATTTCGAAAAAGCAGATAGCAGGAGAGAAAAAATCGGAAAATTCTTTTTTAAGTTTTCAATTTTCTTTCGAGTCAAGGTTTTTTTAAACCGGGCCGGTATTCCGAAAACCGACTATATCTAGTCTATGATTTTGGGAAAACAAGAATTTTCGAGAAAAATCCGGCTTCGTTAGTTTTTAGCCATTATCGATGCCTGCTATCATGCAAAATATCAAAAAAAACTAATGAAGCAATTGTGAGATATCAATGGACGAACCGTCAAACGAATTGACGAACGGACAAACGAATGGGGCTGGATCTATAGGACTCCATCGGCAAAGCCGGGTTTACTTTTTTTGTGGGACACACTGTATATGAAAGTATAGGGTTTATCTTCATATATAAAAATGTATTGTAGACAGAAATCTGAGCTACAAGGGTTTTTCTCTACGATGGAGAACTGCGGAAAGCAAAATAAAAGTCTACAAAAAGTTGTAAATTTCAAAAAATTCAAGCACTGATATTGGCATTTGCTTTCATGTCAACAATACTTCCTTATCGTTTTTAAATTATTCTCAAGCATAATAGATTTCCTTATATGGAACATGTAAAACAATGCTTTTATTTTTTTACCGACCAATCAAAACAGTGGAGAATGGACAATGAAATGTTTATACGACACTTATTTATCTTTTCAATCAATAGCTCATGGGATATACACATAACCCAATGGAAATATGTAAGCTCTTCAAAAATAAACTACAGTAATAATAAAAACTAAACTAAAAAAAAACTTCATTGTTTATAATATAGCACTTTTAAAAATACATATGAAATTAAAAATATATATATAATTTATAACATTTTTTCCCTAAACCCTATTTACATTAGACTTGATATATATATATTTTTTCTGTTCTATATTTTTCATCTGCTTAAACTTTTTAAACGAAACGATTTATCAAGTTACAGCACTAACGAAATTTAAAGTTATTCAGTCGTTATATATATCAACGAGGGGCTCCCCAACTCATCAAAGTTGTCAAGACATGCATGATCAGCATCGTATGATTGACAGATTTTGTTGATAACAAAGAGAAATATCACGTGATTAAAACCGATTGTTTAAATTAACAAATCATATTCGTGTATGCATGCTTGGTTCTCCATGTTGTTTACATATACATTCGAATGTTAAAATTCGAACCATGTATACAAAATTAACAATGGAATAAAATATGATGAGTCAAAGTTTTTCTGTTCTTATATCGACTGAATAACTTTAACATATATACAAAATAACAAGCAAGATTACTCGAAATTGATCACTTCGAGTTTAAAAAACAATGTAATGTAAAAACAAAAAAGCTTGAAAAATGTAAACGTAAAATGTAAACAAAGGACTCTGATTACTTGGTAAAAGCATTTTTTATTTTGATTTCAAAAATAATAACAACTGAAAACTTTTATTTGTAATCGAGGGATATTATCATAAATCGGTATAGCAGCAAACGGCTAACAAAAAATTCTTTGATACTTTATAATCTCTATATATTATCTATAAACTAAATCCTAGAATTTTATCACAACTATAGTAGCCTACGATATAGAACCTTTACGAAAAAACGAATTGTATGGGTATCTGGCAATTTATGACATGCGCACTAGAGTTTTTACAGCTTTTCTTCTTATCAAAACAAAAATTCTCGGAAAACGATACTAGTTCTCAGGTTTATTTTTATAATTTTATCGACGCAGTCTGACGGCTTTTCCAGTGAATGTGCATAGACCAAGCTTTAGCGTGGTCTATATTCGTAGGCCAAACTATAGCAGCTATTTTAAGGCATAAATCTTTCGTTAGCTGGCGATAATATACTTCTAGATGGTGTTACTAAACTATTTCTATATGACAACACATATTTATACAAATAACATCTGACAACTACTATTATGAGAGCTATTAATAAAATATACAGATATTCAAAATCTAACGGTGGGGTGCTACCAAATGGCCATATCCATAACCCCCGTCTTTTACCGTCCCGCAAATGATGCGTTGTTATGGCGGTGAAAGCTACTAGGGCAAGTTGACTCCATTCTAACACCCTGGGATTGTATCTGTTGTATAACGGGAGTAGAATGAAGGGTATTAGAAGGAGTATTAGGGAGGAGTTGTGTAGGAAAGGTCGATGCGGTAGATGGACAGCGTCCTAAATAAAAATCAAGTAAAGAAATATTAAAGACAAGGATGGTATAAAGGATGATTAAAAACTTCTGCTAAAATAGAAAATAGCCTTCTGATACTTCTGAGACTTGGGATGCAGTAAAAATAAGCAACTAGACTTAGTGTAAGTCCTTAATTTGAACGCACTTGTATCGTTACAGCAAATGAGAAATTATCCCCCGACATCTCATGCTACTTTTTAAGTGAAAGGTATATAAAAATAAAGACTATTTATTAGTCACTGTGGAAATGATTGGGTAGTTGCAAAACACTGAAAATGATTGGGTAGTTGCAAAACACTGAAAATGATTG
>JAYJMI010048108.1:0-12015 GCA_036873855.1 Sarsia tubulosa
AACTAAATCTATTGTTTATAATGTATCTTATTGGTGGAACATATATAATTTTATGCAAAACAAATCTAGCGGTTCCTTGAATTATTCTGGAATCAATTAGGATGTACTTTTGTAAAGCTAGCCTAGTAATTTAAAATAAATATAGTTTTAAAGCAGTGTATAGTTTTGTCTTTTCAAAAGTGTATTTTCTCCTTACAGGAACAATTTCAGAGTATTTTTATTAAAATAAGCAACTCTTATTTCCCTAATTGTTATGTTTTAAAGATGACAAACCGTTAAACTATTACAATATGAGGTGATAAAAAATGCACAGTAAGCACAAGGAATTTAAAATTTATTTATTAGAGACTGTTTTCAGTTTTTTTTATTTTGCTCTCTCCAGCTAAGCTATGATAATTCTTATTTGAGTCTAAAATGACGTGCCTAACGTTACGTGCTCACCTCGTACACTTACGTGCTCTTATCGTACGTGCAGAAAGTTTATTATTATAGTTACTTTAAAACAGAGACAAGTATTTCATGCTCTCGTTTTTTGCCTGTTTGCATGCCGTCATGCTCCCTCGCCTTTTTTGCTTCATTAATCTTTTCGCGTGCCTCCGTAGTTTCCTTGTTGTTATTGTTTCAATTTGTTTAAAAGAAGAGCTAAAACTGGGGTCGAGCCTCGCCTTTCTTCATTTTGAAGCCAAATGTAGAAAAATCCTGGTACCACAAGGGAATACTGTCGGGTGCCGAATAAACAGCCCCCGCTCCCGCTAGTTAATTTCCACATTTTTTCCAACCCCCCCCCCCCCCGAGCTTATTAGGACCCCTCTGTTTATTAATTTTTATACAAATGTTTCCTACCCCAGATTTATCAAACTAACTAAAGAAATCGCCGAATTACTTATTAAAAGTACTGTTTCTTTGATCTTTTTTATATTTTTTCCAACCCCCCAACTATTAAGACCCCCCCCCCGTTTATTCGGCACCCGAGAGTACCTACTAAAACATTTCTCCGTGAGCCGAAGAGTGTTTTCCATTGGTGATAATTCCTTAACTCAATCTCGTTCCCAGTATATTAATTCGCTTATATAGGCGCTCAGTTAAAAGGCCTTTTTCCACGAAAAAAAAAATTTGGAATGAGAATGTTCTTAACTTCTAAAATTTCTGATACTGTACAGTATGTAATAAAAAATTTAGAGAAAATTTAGTAATATTTAGCAATAAATAAACTATACCCTGTTTATCATATATGTTATATTTTTATCAGTATAATCATTTGATTAGTAAAATAAACTATAATTGACCTTAATTAGCTGGACAATTTTTAATATAGGACAACTTTTAATATAGCCCGAGTACAAACTCTACGCATAAAAAACGTGCATGTAGCTCAGGCTACCTATATTATAATAAAGATACTTTCATACTTTTATATGTTTATTTTGAACTTTACTTGAAATAATTGCTACTAAAAGACTTTAGAACGAAGTTTGACGTGACATACGTCATTTTGTTTGACATACGAGAAAATTTTCAGCTCCATGGAACCTCGTTTCCAGAATAAAAGTAATAAAATAAAGTACTGAGCGATCTTTTCTCAGCGAAAATTTACTCTGGGAACTAGGTTGAACTCCAAGGAAACTCTCCAGTATCTGCATCAGTATCATGTAAATGCATTGAAATTCTAAGTCAAATTTTTAAATTAAACAAGATTTAATATAAATTTTAGATTTAATGAAGTTAGGAAGGACTTATTTCTTTAGATATACCTGATATTGATATCATGTTAAATTCATCTAAGATCACAGAAACAGCGATCGAGATTAAATGGAATTTATCAACAAACGATGAAACTCGAATTTCATCAGTTAAAGCAAGCTTATACCCATACAAACAAAAAAATATTTTAACACAAACATCACCAGAGTTTAAATTCGATTTTAATAATGGAACATATTTATTTCCGTTATTACAGCCACATACTACGTACAACGCATGTTTAACGATACATACCGATAAGAAAGTAGATCTAACAAAGTGTGTATCAGCACAAACCTCGTATTCAGGTAAAAACTGTTACTTAATTCATATTTTTTTCTCGAAAGTTTATGACAATAAAGTATAATACACACTTTCTAAAAAACTTAAATTCAGAATTTTAGACTGCTATTAACTTTTGTTACCTTAGTTGCCTGTAAATATCTCGAAAACAAGTAACTGTCCAAAATATCTTTACGGTTTATTAAAATAAAATCCTCGCCAAATAATATAATAATTAATGTACTGTAATAATTACCCAACTCCTAATCTCCAACTCCTTCTTCTCTTTTAACCTGTTCAAAAAGCCGATCAGTGAAATAATTGTTTTGCTTAGTCTGAGTAGTGCTTCTCTGTCTTTTCCAAATCCGGTTTTTCCGTATAAAGATCGAGTAAATCTATTTAGTACAGACGTTTTTTGTCAACATGGGAATTTTTTGGAGACAAGCTAAATTTGGTGTTTTTCGAACCCTAATATTATATACGATAACATATCAAAAAGCCCCATTCATAGCATCAGGGCGAATTTTTTATTCAACAAAATGTGTAGACCCTACAGTGTTTTTGCTCTAAAAAAATTGCCAATTTTTTTTCGGAAGTTTCAAACGAATTTTATATTGTCATATTCCTGCACCATTAAAATTTTCTCAAAAAACTATATAAAGGACATTTAAGCGCATATACTTAAAATCCTAATTGTTTTTGAGTTATAACCGTTTAAAAATGGTAAAATTTAGCTTTTTTAACTAAAAAGAGATAAAAAGTGTAACTTTGAAGCCAATTATTTCAAAAAGCGTTAAGATTTTAGGTATATCCGCTTAAATATCCTTTATATAGTTTTTTGATACCTTTTTAATAGTGTAATTCATTTTTCTTTAAAATTAGTTTGAAATTTCAGAAAAAAGTTGGCAATTTTTTAAGAGCGAAAACAATGTAGGGTCCACACATTTTATTGAATAAAAAAAACAACCTTATGCCATGGATTGGACTTTTTGATATTTTATTGCACATCATATTAGGGTTACAAAAACTTTCAAATAACGCCTGTACCAATGGTAATTGCTTTTTTTATTTATTTATTTATTGAAGGTTTCACGAGATTACGATTCTTCTCAACGTCATTAGAAGATTCCAAGACTGGTTTAGATTTAACATTATTTCTAGCTCTATTTTTCTTTGCTATCTTTATTGCTATAGTGATATCTTCTTATAATATGTACGTACAAGCTGCAGCAGCGAAAAATAAAAGAGAATATCGTAATTTAACGGAAAGTAAACAAAAAGTTGATACCTTGCTTATAAATGGTTGTAGGTGAGTTGTATAATATAGACTGGCGGCTCTAGGTTTCTTTCCGTAAAACAAATCCCACAATATACCCAATCCCGCGATATACATATCTAACAAAAACTTTCCGCAAGACATCTATAATCGAACCTTGAATTTTTTTAAAGCTGTTGACTAGATTATCTACTTATAATCAACCTCGTTCCCAGAGTAAATTCAGCCTTCCTCTCTTGCGAAAAATTATCCTGGGAACGAGGTTTACTTATAATATAAAGAAGTTTTTCATTCTTATTGGATTGTATGTATATTTTTTTGCTGTCAGTTAAACGAGAAATTGTTCAGCCAGGCTGTGTTTACTTAGTGTTTAATATTTATTCAGGTTGAAAAAAATACAGTAAAAATAACAACGTCAGTTAAAAAGTTCTTTCACTTAAAGCACTGTTAAAAAACTAACAAAAAATGGCCATAAATAGGGAATCGACTGCTGATAACTTTAGAGCTTTCTGTAACAAAAAAAGGGAAATAGCTTAAAACTTTTGGTCACATGATATTGGATTGCAAAACAGTACCAAAGTATCTTGTTTTTGGTCACATGATGTTAGATTGCAAAACAGTACCAAAATATCTTGTTTTTGGTCATTTTGGCCAATATAATATCGTATTAATATAATATCGATGATGATTTCTGTCTCTGGCCTTAGTACAAAGCCTACAAAGTTCTATTTATGTTGGCTTGATATCTTCTAGCAAGCTTCAAATCAAGGTTCAGAAACTGAAAGATAACTTGCTTCTTGTTACGCTAATTTTTCTCTTATATTTCACAAACCACACATAAACTGAGACCCAAAGTTTTCCAGGATACTCATAAACTGATAGTTTTTTTTAGGGATTAACAATTTGTTTTCTAAAATTGTACCTTGATGGTTTGTGAAGAGGTTTTCGGACGTAAAATTATACTAAAAGTGTCTAAGTTGGATTAGAACTGCTGCTTGCGACTTGCTCTTTACTAGCTTGTCATGAAATAGATCATTCAAGTCAGTATAGGCCTTGTAGCACAGTTTTGACCGTCTTTAAAAGAACGACTTTTCTAAAAGTCGTCTCTGTATACATTGAAACTCAAACTATGGCTCAAGCTAACAACATCCCTTTATATTTTAAAATGTAAAGATGTAGATATTGTTATTTTATTATTTTTATGATTGGTGTATATACATAGGATTCCAGAAGCCAATTTAGACTTTTCGATCCACGTTCCCCTAAGCGTTGCATGCATTGGGAAGGTCATCCCGATACCGAAGCCATCATGGGGATTTGAACTCACAATTCTGGCATTACTCACAATCGCAAGTCCAACTCCTTACCCATTGAGCCACAGTATATTCTCCACTAACTGATTTCTTAAATTTTGTATTAACTTTGAATTGATTTGATATTTTAGCGACGAGATCATGGAACCGCTATTAAACAACATGGAACACGAGAAAGCTCTAAAGTGACGCATGAAGATACATTATTACACTTATTTCTTGAAAGTTCTTTGGTATTTTACATCAGCATAACTTATCACTCTCCTTCGCTGAGGTCGTATGTAAATAGTTCGGAACGAAAAAAACGACATTAATTTTGCGTGGCCTAATTTTCGTGGACGTCAAATTTTGGGATTTTCGCGCTGAATTATTTTCGCGGATGAACTGTTAATTTACCGTTTTTTTACTGATGTTTGGACGAAGTTGCTTGCGAAGTTCGAAAAAAGCATATTTCCCGCGGAATTATGCAAATTTTCGCGGAAAATGACACAATCCGCGAAATCCGCGAAAATTAATCTGCGCAAAAATTAATCCACTTAAAGTAATATTTATAGGTTTTGCCAATTTTACCGAAAAAATTATGTTTTAAGTAAAAGCACCTCTGTGAAGGAGAGTGATTTTTTTTATCAGCAGCTTTGAAACTTTATACTTTTCACCTTTTTCTACTTCCGTTTTCTGCGTAGGTTTTATGTTCTGAAACTAAAAAACATATCTAAGCTTATGAAAAAACACATATACCTGAAGTATTTTAAAAAACAAAAAACAAATAAAAAGTATTAGCTAATTGATTCTAATATCAAAATAATTTGTCCGAAAACGTAGGAGGGAACTGGAGAAAAATAAAAAATAAAATTTTTTTGACTAGAAGTAATATCCAAAAACTAATGGAAGTTACATAACACAGAATTAAATAAAGTTCGTATAGCTGTTTCCCCTTTTGTTACCTCACCTCAACTAAAATCAACTACTGTTTTTATAAGCACTGCATTTTCTATAAGTATAATTTCTCGCCATTTTTACCAAGCAACAATTAAAAAGGAAACGATGTTTAGCACAATAATACTTACGAACAAGCTTTCTTTGCCAATTCAAATTCGTCGATACTTGTGCCAAAATTCCAGCTTTATCTATTTCTTTTTTTACAGTAGAAGAGTATATAGAAAAGTTTTGCATTTAAAGAGCCAATATCGATGTAATGCATTACTCTCAATTACGCTATATTTTTGTCGGAGTTTTACTGAGCTTTTAAAATGAATTTGAAATTCTAGCTAACCAAACTTATGAAAACAAACCGTGCAATGCATTACATCGGATATTGTCTCTTTAACGAGAATCTAAGTTTGTGAATGATAAATTTATAAACCGCATTTTGACTTTATATATACGCTTATTTCAACCAATTTAGAAAAAATCAATTTGCAGCATTTTAGTTACCTTAAGTGGATTAATTTTCGTGTTGATTGATCCGCACGAAATATGCTTTTTTCGCACTTTTCATGCAAATTTGTCCTAATAACAGTAAAAAACCGTTAAAATAGTAGTTCATCCGCGAAAGTTGATCCACGCGAAAAGCTAAAAATTTGTCGTCCGCGAAAATTAATCCACTTAAGGTACGCTGTGCCAATTAAGTGAAATTCGGAGAAAAAAAATTTGTTCATATATTTTTAATACATAATACTACTACTGTTCCTTTTTCTTTTCATTAAACATCTTCGATAATTATATAATGATTCGCATGTAAATTTCTTATTGTTTTGTAAATATATTTTGATACTAAACTTAATATTTTTCTAGTGTCATATTCCTGTATTTTTAATGATATTCTTATCAATACTGAATAAATCTTTGTCTTTGTTGCGAAATCTAAATGTAATTGTAACTCAAATTTTTTGCAAACATCGTAGTAACCACAAACTTTTAAAGTTTCTTATGCACGTAATTTCAAAAAAGTTATGTGCTTTTTTATCCCCTTTTTATTAGCTAAATCGAAATCGCTTTTTTCGACTAAAAAACGCAATTTTTCCTTGACAAAATTATATCCGATATAATTTTTGAAAACTACGAGTTATTGTTTTATCACTTCATTCACAGATACTTAAAGAAAAACCTTAAAAACAACAACATCAAAACAAATCGTGTAAATGACACAATAATTTATATAAGAAACTTTCATTCTCAAAATTCTTTCTATTAAATAAGAAACCAAGACACAGAAACAAAAAATAACAATACAAATTCCAGTAATACAATCGGTGAATAGTTTTCGTAATTTGGCATAATTTGATAGGTTAAGAACTCAACGTTACATTTGATTCTTTTATTCCTTTAATTAATTAAGTTCTAACCTTGCAAAAACTAAAAAAATGTGACGAGCTGATCTGTCTAGCAATACAGGGCAAAAATACTAGATTTTGTCCAAGCATGATAATTTACTCTCATTTCGAGAAAAATATTTTAATTGCTTTTTAACATTTATGGATTTCTAAGATGTAAAAATGTAATCAGTCAATACTGAGAATGGAATAGGATAGTCCCATTCATCTTTAAGAATAAGGCAACGGGAAATTCGGAAGCTTTCCGAAACCCCGTACAGCTTTGTTTTTGGTAAAGAATGGCCGAAAATACAACCTTTCTTGCGAAAAGATATTCTTGGAAAGAAGTTGCCGAAAATAGACTATACTGAGAAAAAACCAACGGCTTCAGCTAAAATAGAACAAAGACATGGGGATCAAATAAGAACATATTTCCAGTTTAAAAACAAATACTTTTTAGGTTTATGAATGAGAAAACAAACAAATCAAATGAACAGAAACTTTGTTTTTGTAAGCTAATATTGACATTAAATTAAAAAAAAGAGATTTATTTTTCCTTCCGAAAATCTTCTCATTATAGAGAATATAGAATGTTCGTGAGAAAAGATTTATATATCGTTGTGTATGTCTGTACTTATAACGATACATGCATACGGGTACTAGCCTGCAGGCTAACGGGTGGTCCTAGCTGACAATCGGATTGATTCTAACATCTTGAATTGAGGGATTATAGCCATATAGGCCAGGTAATATTGCAGCTAGGTACCACCTGGAGCTAGACTTTTTCAAAATATTTTTTGTAGACGGCCTAGGGCGGGTTATTTTGATCTCCAGCGCTCTACTTAACAGTTTTTGTTTTGTTTTGAGTAAAGATATAAAAATACGCAAAAATACTAATTTAATGGTACCTTTAAACCTAACAAACAATACAATTTTTCGATAGAGCTTTAAAATATCGTTTTGGGGCACCTTTGAAAATATGCTGACGTCATTTGATAAGAGCAAAAAATGCTTAAATTTGTACTTTTAAACACCGATATCTCCCGAACCAGATATGAAAAAAATACTTTTTTAAACTTTTACTCAAAAAAACACAGCGAAGGAAAGCGCTGAAGAGCAAAATAACCCGCCCAAGGTCGTTTACCAAAACGTTTTCTGAAACTTCAAACCATGGTCTATCATAATATACTAGTGGCAAAAAGTCTAGCTTCAGGTGGTACCTAGCTCCAATATTACTTGGCCTAATAGGGGTTACCTTAAAAATTACTATTCTAAAATAATTAATATACTAAAATAATTACTGTAAATTTTGCAAAAGTCCTTTTAAGCGGCAAGGTTATTTTGGCATGGAGTAAAAACCGTTGGCCCGAAAAAAAGACCCGATTCAAAACACACAATCATGGAATAAGCTTATACACACAAACTTTCTACATTTAAATTTCCTATCTTGTAAGCAACCATGACAGTTAAAAACAGCTACTTAACTGGGATATTTTTTTTTTTGAGCTCGTGTAATACCCTATGAAGAAAAACTGCAATGTAGTTTTTTTTCAAAATCAATTTATTTTCTACAAAAAAAAGTGTCAATTAAAGAAGTAAATAGGAATATAAATCTTCTATTATTTACTACGTTTATTCTTCTTCGAATTTTCGATATCGTCGTGTTTTTATTTTATTACTACTAACTACGCTGTTGACGTTCTACGCTATTTTCTTAAGGTTCTTTTAAATGTTTTATTTTTCGTCGATTGATAAACTATTTAATTCTTTACTAAGTTTCGGATCACATGCACCAAAAACTGGTTTCCCGTCTTCTGAATTGTCAATATCTTGATCTTTCAGGGGAGGGACATAAGTCCCTTTACATAGGGCTGTAAATGTTTGTTTGAAATCATTTAAAAGTGATTCGTTTTTGAACTTTGCTGCAAAGATACCGTCACTTGGTTCACCGTCACTAACGTCGCCGACCGCATTCCACGTCACAGTCAAATCGTTGGTAGGAAACGGGTTTAACTCCATGTTTTCATGTAAGAAATGATTGGCGCATAATTTTCGAGTTTGATCTCGCCTCATTATTAAGCGAGCTTTTGATGTACTTTTATTTATGAGCAGTTTGATGTCTCCGACACCACGTTCTTTCCATCTCTTTCCTGCACTATCGAATTTATACATCTTTGATCTTTCTCGAAAAACAGATTGCTCATTTTCTTCTCCCGTTGAAACTTCTACGTTGGACGATAACTGGACAATAGGTTCAAAATATATATCACCCTCATGAACTTCGTCGGTTCCGTCTGATTGGAACAATGCCGAACTACTCGTGGCGAATGATTTTCCAGCATTGCTTTGAAAACTGCTCGTTCCTTCTGCTGCCAATGACGCAAATGATGACAAACCCGCCGTTTTAAACACCGTTGATGGACTTTCAGATTCTTTGACGGCTTTTTTTTGCTCCAGCTCTTTAGCATTCACGATACTTTCAAGAAATCGCTCAAGAGACAATATACTAGTAAACTTACCATTATACTCTATTTCATCATTACTGGACAACTTCCAAATAGCAATAACTTTCGAGTTTTCATGAACCTCTACATCGAGTGTAGATATCTTATGTTCGAGGTAAACTTGTCCATTTTCACTCGTACCAAGTATATGCGAGATATTTGATACTTTGTTATAGACGACTTTAATATTACCATTCCCAACAGGAGTATAATCGTCACTTGTACCTTTAAGAACCTCGCCAACGTCATCGAAGAGTACACGAACGTTTGGATCCGACGATACGGCGTTGACATCTTTATACTGGGTCGTATCACTTGGACGTGACGTAAATACATCTGCTCTCTCGTATGATGTCGAACTAAATAAACAAACATAATTGTATCTAACCGTGCAAGTTCAAGTGGTATAATTTTTTTTCAAACCTATATGGAAATTTCGTAAATCTTTTTAAAAAAATAAATAAGACTATAAATAAGCAATGAATATCATCCGAGTTTATTTACTCGTACGCAAATTCCCATTTTCTTGTGAAAATATATTCTTCTTAAAGGTACCGTAAATCTTCCAATAAACGCCTCCCTCTTTTTAACGCCCCCTCAAAACTCGGAAAATTAAATAAACGCCCCGGGTGTTTATTGGAGGATTTACGGTATGCGATTAAGTTTTGTTTTCGCGCCCATCCCTCCCTATTGCAAAGTATAATAAATCTAATTGTTCTATATTTTTGTATACGAATCTACTTTATGTCAATCAACAAAATCTGCTGGAAAGGTATGGTTACAATGACTACAATGTCATCATCCTGTCATCATTTCGATGGAGAATAATATTGTATTAAATATTGATCATAAACACATTATAACTTATATTTACCTGAATTGTTTGAACTATAGCATATGCGCTACATGACATTTAAGGGCTTTTATCAAAAAGTTTTTATGCTAGGAAAATAATGGATAAAACTCCACACGTATTTGGCAAGCGATTCCTGGAAATTTTCGCTGGCAAAACCCTTTACGTCATGAAATAAATCGCAAGGTGTCACACGAATGCTGTACCTGGTTGTCGATTGGAACAAACACATACCAATTACACCGATATTGTTTGTTTTCTCTGTTTCTTATCCAATTAGAATTAGAAAAGAATCTTTTTCCCAAAGAATTGAATTACCTTAAAGCAACAGTCTTTTGTGGTCTCTGTTCACCAATATTAACAGTGGGTTGATTATAAAAGGTAGAAGGTAGTAACATAGATATGGCTTTGTTCTTTAAATCTTCATCTTCATTCTTTCGTTCGTATGTGATTTCAACACCTAAAAATATATACGATAGCGTATACAAGAAGCAAAAGTGCTTCAAACTTCTTCGCATGCAGTAGCGAGCTTTCTCAAGAAGTAGTAAACAAAACTGTAGAACATTTACAAAACAATTTATGTAGAGATTTATCTTAGGAAGTTAGGGGCTGTTCATATGAGATTTATCTTAGGAATTTAGTAGAATCTGTAAAAATCATATACCTCTCAGTAGTTCTGAAATTTTTATATACCGATCAAATTGCAATTTTCAAATACTCGTAATTGAAATAACTGCTCATTTTAAAACTCCTTTTAAAACACCAGTAAAAAAAGTAATATTATGCAGTGTAGGGAAACGAAAGAAAAGCAACCGATCCTCTGTATTTAACCTCTGTAAAAAACTGTGTGTATTTTAAAGAATGGGAAATTGACTGAAAACTCGCTTACCTTCAGGTAATATATCCTTTCTTTCATCTTCATCATCCGATATAACTATGACATCGCTTGTGTTAGATGCACCAACTTCGTTACGATTCTGCTTTTCTTTTACATTAACTTGTTTAACACTAGGGACTGGTGCTGAAGTTGCTGAATTCTCAGTAAATTCACTGTTTTCACGTACATCCCGAAAGACTGTAGCAAAGTTGTTTGCAATTTCTTCATTTTTAAATCTAGCCGCAAACATTTCTTCTTTTACTTGATCGTCAGAAGTATCCGCCATCGTTTTCCATACGTATGCTTTAACGTTACCACTCATTGGTTTAATTGTCATCCCACTAACCAATCCGTGATTAGCACCTAATTTATGCGTTTGATCCCGTCGCATAATTATTCTTGATTGTTTAGTTTGTTTATGTTTTAATATTTTCAACTCTCCTACGCCGCGTTCTTTCCATTGATTACCATAAAATCGAAACATCTTAGTACGTTCGCAAAATAATATTTCTTCACTCTCCTCCCCTGTTGATTTTTCGACTTGAACTAAAGAAACTAAGGGAGTAAACTCTACAGCAGATTCTTCTTCCAACCCCGATGGAGATTGAACAACAGGTGAGACGACCGAAGTTTTTAGAGGTGACTTGACTGGAGTGATTACGTTATCTGTCGTACTCTTGACGGAATCAAGTTGAAAAGAAAAACTGCTACTACTAAATGCTGACGGCACTTCTATAGACGGGACTCCAGCTATATCGTCAACACTACTAGCGGCAGATAGACAAGGTGTCGGAGTTGTACCAAATGAAAACAAATTCTCTGTCGATAAACCTTTTGGCATCCAACTAAAGATCGAAT